>JAEIFS010000457.1:600000-752280 GCA_018904165.1 Zaprionus camerounensis
TATTATTCATTTTGATGATGAAAACGCGATCGGTTACTCGTTTAATCACTTCATACGGCCCAGTATAAGGTGGCTCCAATGGCTGTCGGACAGAATCTGTTCTCAGCATCACGTGCGTACAGTCATTCATGTGTTTTAAAACAAACATACTTTTGGTGCTGCTTATGTGATGAGCTGCAGCAACTGGTTGAACGAAACGCATGTGTTCTCTATGTTTCTCGATAAAATCCTTTGGATGAAAAGGCTTATTTAAATCGTCGTAAAATTCATTCGGCAGCCTTATGTGAGTGCCGTAAACGACTTCAGCCGTTGAGGTACCCAAATCTTCCTTGAAACAAGTTCGGAGCCCAAGCAACACTGTCGGTAGTAGGTCAATCCAAGGCGATTTAGGTGAACACATCAAGGCGGCTTTGAAAGAACGATGCCATCTTTCGATCATTCCATTTGATTGAGGGTGATATGCTGTGGTGTGAAACCGTTTACTACCAGTCATGTCACATAACGCTGCAAAGAGTGCAGATTCAAATTGTGCACCTTGATCTGTCGTTATTGTCATGGGGCAGCCGAATCGTGTAATCCATGTAGACCAGAAGTTTGAGGCCACCGTGTCCGCCGTCATGTCTTTTAAAGGAATCGCTTCTGGCCACCTCGAAAATCGATCGATCATTGTCAAACAATAGCGATAACCTTTAACTTCAGGCATGATGACAATATCCAGATGCACATGATCGAATCGGTTATCAGGCATCTCGATTTTATCCGGAACCATTGTCTTATGCCGATAGATTTTTGCCCGTTGACAAGGTAAACAATTACGCGCCCAGGATGTTACGTCCTTCTTCATTCCTGGCCAAACATAGTTGCGGCGTATTTGTTGAATAGTGGATCTACTGCTAGAGTGCGAAACTCCATGAATAGCCGCAAAAACACTATAACGTAGTGCCAGTGGAATATAAGGCCTGGGCGATCCGAGTGATACATCACACTAAACTGAAACATTGTTTTCAAATTTAACTAGATGTAATTTGAGGCTTGTTGTACCTTGCAAAAGCTGCGGTAAGTCGGTGTCGGTGCTCTGCGCTTCTTCAATGCTACCTGGCGAAAAGGATGTAGGCATGGAAATAACGTTAATTACGTATTATCAGATCCAGCGAGATGCACTATGTTCGTCGTGTATTGCGATATAAGATCCAGATGACGAAGCTGACGGGGCGATGCTTTCTCCGGTTTTTGTGAAAAGGCGTATACCAGAGGTTTATGATCGGTTTTAATAACAAAAGTTCGAGCCTCTAGTATGTGTTTAAATAATCGAATAGCATCATAAATTGCTAACAATTCTCTGTCGTAAGTGCTGTAATTCTTTTCGGTTTGAGAGAGTTCTCGAGAAAAGAATCCCAAAGGTTGCCAGACGCCATTCAATTGTTGTTCGAGAGCTGCACCGATCGCTGTGTCAGAAGCGTCGCAAATAAGACTGAGCGCAGCGTTAGGAGCAGGATGCGCCATTATAGTTGCGTTAACTATAGACTGCTTGCACGCCTCGAATGCCTCTATTGCTTCCTCAGACCACTCAATTCGCCTCTTGTCGTTCTTCTTCATGCCTCTGCATATTTCGCTGAGAGGTGCTTGCATGGCTAATGCGTGCCGAATACCGCGACGATAGTAATTTACGACACCAAGGAATCGTCCAAGCTCGCAAACTGTTACTGGCCGCTCGTAGTTGAGTATGGTCTCGATTCGGTCTTTTGGTGGGCGAATTCCATCCTTGTCAATGGTGTATCCTAAGAAATTGACTTCAGATTTGGCGACTTGGCATTTGCTCGCGTTGATGCTCAAACCATTTTGTTGGAGTATGGTAAACACCTGTTGCAGATGTGTTTCGTGTTCGTCCGGTGTCGTCGACATAATTAAAATGTCGTCGATGTAGCAGTATACAAATTCAATGTCTCTGAATATGCTATCCACGCTACGCTCGCCAACCACCATTTCGCTTGGATACCATATGAAGCGGACTTGCCCAGCAGCTTTTTGATGGACGACAAATGCCTTGGTCAAGTAGGAAATGTACTTCTTCTTTAGCAATCCTTAGCTTTTCACCAGAGAGGCGTCGTGGTCGGTCTGCGATGGGTTTTCCAGTGGTTTCGATATTGTGTGTTACACTTTGTGTCTCACACGTCATGGAATGCTTCAACGGTACTGTTGTAACGCTGACGAAACGCTGCAGTAATCCACGGAAATCGATGTCGTCGCTGAGTGTGGATACTGATTTCATAGGAGCATTCGTTAGCGTTCCACTCGTGTGGTAATTCGTTGTTAGATCCACTAGCCGTCTTGCCTTAAGATCAGTCAACAAGTTGCAGCTTGAGAGGAGATCGGCTCCGATAATCGGTGATTGTACATCGACGATGATGAATGGCCACCTAAGTAAGCGACGCAGGCCTATGTCGAGGACCAGGACGTGCTTGCCATAAGTATTGATTGTGGATTGATTCGCTGCGTACAATTTGAGAGCATTAGGTGAGGTTTTGTAGTTGACTGCAGATCGTGGAATTACAGATAGTCGCGGCTCTGTTAGGCACGATTTCGTGTCACGTAGAGACGCACACTCCTTGTTGCTGGTGGCTAAACAGCTGCCGCCAACCAGCGTACTCGGCAGCTATTTTAGTTTGTCGAGTTTGCATACGTACAACCCGGACGGCATTTGCGGGCCGACGCTCCATATTTCTGATGATACCAGCAAGGTTCGCCATTTGTTGTCGTTGTTGTGTTGCCTGTCGGATTTGCACGATTATTGTTCACCGACTGTGCCTTTTTAAGAGAATTAACTTCGCCCTGCAGCTTTTGCACTGTATCTATCAGCATTTGTATAGATGAGTTGATGCCAGTAATCGGTGCTCGTGCAACAGCTTCCACGTTTGTTGAATTCAGGACATTTCGTTGCTGCGTGGACATGTCACACACAAAATTGGCGTCGACGGAGTTCAACATCTTCTCAGCTGTTTTGGCCAGGTCATCGATATTACCTTCTGGCATGATGGACAGTATTGGCCGCACTGGCGCATAAACAATGCTCGTATTATGGGTTCGCTTCCAACATCTGGTGCAAAACTCTTCATGCGCGCCAAAACTTCATTAGGTTTAAGTCCAGAATAATCCAAGCCGCTGAGTAAACGTTGACTCTTGCTCTCTGACGATTCTGCAAAACGGGCGATCAATCGAGACTTGAGCCTTTGGTAGCGGTTTTCCGGAGCAACTGCAGCTATGATATATTGGGCTTCCTGTGCAAGATCGTCTTCCAGATTCATTGCAATAAGATCAAACTTGTCTGTGTCTGATGTTATATTGCCGAACCTAAATGCACTTTCAATTTGAAAGAACCAAAATTCAGGATTTGTTTTGTCAAATTTTGGAACCGTAATACGTTGTACGTTCGGCTGAACGATTTGTTGCTGTTGAGTGGAAACATTAGTTGGATGCATGTTGTTCTGTAGAGCACCAACTTTATTTCCAGATGTTGGGTGTATATTGGAGGTACCCCGTGTGGTAGACGGGGCTTAGAATTTCGCCACAGTATTTCCCGCTTGTCGTACGAGGCGACTAAAGGGAAGAAAATGGGTTTCCCTAATACCCGGGCTTGGGCAAAAGGGGGGGGCGCACCGAGCCCTGCAGATCGGTACCACGGGTTGAGAAGTTCTTCCAAGGCTTCTCATTGAGGAGGGAGTCGTGGTGGTTGATGGTGACCCATATCGCGGGTAGAGTCGTGAGGCTCGACGTGGAGTTGCGTTCTCAACCGGATGCCGCAATCCAGAGAGCGGCAGAGGTGATGGGTACACCTCGCCCCAAACCAAGGGGGAATACATATCTGACCAGTATGTATTCAATTGGTACCAAAGGAATTGTGACTTGTCACTTTTTCAATGGGGCGTTTGTACTGGCGCTTAATTCAGAACTCATGTTCCATATGTGTCATATAAGGGAACCGTGGTAGTAAACCTACTCTTGGTACACGCCACGTAAAATAAATAAGGAGAGATCCTAGCCGACTGTATATTGGAGGTTTCGTGGAATTCCTCCTCCATGTCGCTCGTCTCGCCCTTCGCTGAACGCAAATTGTAACGCGCCATTCGTGGCGTCAGTCGTCAAATAAAAATTTGCGGTGCTGTTTGTCGAATATCTTGATCACGTCGGGGTCACCACTTTAGCAATCATTAATGCGCATAGATTTAGATAGCAAAACCTTTATTAATGATTCCTTAAACATATAATAATCTTATATTTTGTAATAATGTTCAGCGTCGTTCGGCGTCGTAACTCGAGATGATTTCGATTCTTCTTAAGCTCGAAGCAGCTATCGATGTTCTATCACTCTATCGATAGATAATCGAAGCAGCACGCTGTTAGGTGTTGCCACACACTCGCCCGGCTCCCTTGTTAGCTGATACAAGCACTTGATTTTATGTACATACTTTCTTAAATAACTTCTGTGTTTATTGTCCGATCGAATTGAAATTTCGAGAATACGTAGATATTTTAATGAGCTTAGTATATGTTAAAGTCAGAAAGTTGTATCTTTTATACAGCGCTTACAAATTAAGTTCAAAAATTAAATTATTGATTTGCGGGGGCAGTGGACGTGGCACCAAACATTTGAAATAAACTTGATCAGCTTATAGTACACAGGAGTCTTCCTGCCAAATTTGGTAACTCTAGCTTTTATAATAGCTGAGATCTGTGCGTTCACACAGACAGACGGACAGACAGACAGACATGGCTCAATCGACTCGGCTTGTGATCCTGAGTAAGAATATATATACTTTATGGGGTCTCCGACGCCTCCTTCTGCGTGTTACATACATTTGCACAAAGTTAGTATACCCTTTTTGACCATTTTCAATGGTCGAAGGGTATAAAAAGTTTAATGATCTGGGTAAGCGGCATATATGATAATTATCATAGTATACCGTAAAAAAAGTTTGTCAATAACAGAATCGCCGGTCAAAATTTCCTCTGATTATCAAAAATAAGTAGTACCTAGGGAACACCAAGGGGAGGCCACTGCAAATGTAATGGGTCTAGTTGTTCCTAAAAAGTTAAATTTTGGTGACCTACGAGTCGACTTGAGATGTTCTGCGCAACTCCAATGTTTCCCAAATTAATTAATTTCTACAATGTGCAGTCATAGATAGATTCTATCTGTCTAACTAATTTATTTTCGGATATTTATAAAAACTCGCAATGAAAATTGAGCTTGATTTGGATTATTATTAAAAATTTTGTAAAGATAAATTTTATACGGTGTTCGAACAACACGCGCAATTTGAATTAACGCACATAAGAAGAAGAACGCATGGACAATGCAGAAGCGAATAGTCAAATGTCGTAAGCATCAGACTGAGCGAGAGGGCAATAGGTATATGTATGCATTTCTAGCTCGTACCAAATTTAATTACATGTGCTTTTTCTTGATTTTTTGTCACGAGCTATGAATGCATATTGCGTCTTCTCGCTCTGTCTAATGTCTTACGCGCATGTGTAAATGCTTTATTTCATATCTATGTACATATGTACATATATCTGTTTGTGTTTGTTGCCGCAGCAGTAGCCCGGACGCGGAGAGTCATAAAATAAATAAACAAAATAAAATAATAAATAATTAATATGTGAAAATTCGCATCCGCCTCAACCGGGGGAGTTGAACACACACAGTCTTTATACCCTTCGACCATTGAAAATGGTCAAAAAAGGGTATACTAACTTTGTGCAAATGTATGTAACAGGCAGAAGGAGGCGTGGCAGACCCCATAAAGTATATATATTTTTGCTCAGGATCACTAGCCGAGTCGATTGAGCCATGTCTGTCTGTCTGGATGTCCGGATGTTCGGATGACCAGATGAACACACAGATCTCAGCTATTATAAAAGCTAGAGTTACCAAATTTGGCATAAACATTTCTGTGTAGCCGGCGGAGATATAGTTTATTTCAAATAATGGATGCCACGCCCACCTCCCCCGCAAATTAATAATTTAATTTTTGAACTCAATTTATAAGCGCTGTATAAAAGATACAACTTTCTGACTTTAACGTATAATAAACTGAATGAAATATCTACGTATTCTCGAAATTGTAATCCGATCGGTCAATAAACACAGAAGTTATCTAAGAAAGTATGAGCATAAAACCAAGTGCTTGTGTCAGCTAACAAGGGAGGCGGGCGAGCGCGAAGCGCGAGCGCCATCTGTCGAGAATAATTTCAAAGTATGTGCATATGTATATGTCTACATACATAGGAACAGTGGTCGAAGGGTATTCCACTGTCGCGTGCTGCGCGACTGTTGCTTTTCTTACTGGTTTTTTTTTAATTTGGTAGCTCATGTGGTGTTATAAAGAAAAAATAAAAAAAATGTATAAATGTATAAATGAACTACTGTGCATGCATCAAAACAAATATGTATATGTATGTATTTTCTTTTAGAACATGAGCTGCGCAAAAATTGCGTTTCCCTATAATAATTACTGGATTGGTTCTAAAACCTGAACTCTTTGTAACGCGATCCATCTTCTTCTGCACTGCAGGTACTTTAGGCCTGCATTTAGGAGCTACGTATAAATTGAATCTTGATTGTTGGTTGCTTTGTGTCTTGGCTGATTAATTAGTATAGCATGTTGAATTTGCAGGTGTTGTTTTTAGTCACTAAAGTTTAATTTAATGTTGTTTGAATGCTCCTATTAGTTCCTAGGTGTGGATCTCCTTGTGCATTGATACCCATTTTGGGCCCTAGGTTATGTTGGCCGGGTTGTATGAGTAAGGGCACGTGGTGCAAAGAGGCTGGTTCGGGAATTAGGTGCAGTGGGGTGCCCCTATAGCTCTAGGCGTTGAGGGGTGTTTCTTCGCCATTAGGTGTAGAGAGATACTCCTTGGGAACTAAGTGCAGTGGGGCACTCCTATTGGAGCGTGTTAATCAAATAGCTCCTATGGCCCGAGAAGGTGCTACCAGGGACACTTGTTTTATGTAAGAGCAACCTGCTTAGTTACTGCTTGCTTTGCCTTGCCAGAGAGGGAACAAAAGATGGATTAGAACTTTGCTAAGAGCGTAAACTTAGCAGACATTGCATACCTTGCCAATCTTTGAACCCCAAAGAAAAGAAAAAGGGGGCTGGAGAAAGAAAAAAAAGGGGGAACAGTTCTCTGTTGTTGAAGTCGCAGCGGGGCAAAGGCTGAATCTGGCCTTTTCTTTCGCAGCCTTACACAGTGGTGTGATTTATAGTTTTCTGTTTAATTTTTTTTTTATATTTATTAAGTGAAGAATCCGTACATCATAATATTGTATCTTAACGTAACAAGGTGGATAAATATTTTTAAGAATTACCAAACACCATATCAAAATAGGTGAAGTAGGAACATAAGTGAAAAGTTTTTACTGTTGTCCAATTGTCTTGACAAAGCCTTACCGTTTGAGTCGTCTCAGAGCTCGAGCGGGGATAAGACGTCTTGCAAGAAGACTGTTATGACTCAGTAATCGATCACTGTATCGATTTGTGTGTCTCCCAATTTGTGCCTCAACTGTGTGAAGATTGAGGTCTTTATGGAGTGTGGAGTTACGTACATACCAGGGACAGTTGGTTATTTGTTGTAGTGCGCGATTTTGCATCATCTGGATACGTTTTTAATTAGATTCGGCTGCAATTCCCCAAAAATCTGGATCCCGTATAACCACATCGGTACGATACAGTGCGCATACACAACTCTTTTGCACCTCAGCGAAAGAGTGCTCCTTTTATTCATGAGCCATCTCAGCTGTTGTGATGTGTGACCACATTTCTTAACTGTGTTTTTGAGATGCGCCCAAAGGTGAGGCGTTTTTCCAGGGTAATACCTAGATATGTTACTTGCAGCGGCTGATTCAGGATAACTCATTCTAGCCGGAATGGAGGGATGTTCGAGATGAGCGTTTTCAATGTGAAGCATGGGTTTGTTGTTTTCAGTGGGTTTATTTTTATTTTTATTTATTTTCCACCATTAATATATTCCTGTAGTCCGTTAGCTGCCTCCCTGCTGTCCCTAGAGTTGTACACAACTGCGATGTCATCTGCATAGGTTGCCATAAGGGCCTTGTTGGGTGCTTCCATGTGTTCGAAATTCGGGCAAGGGATATCAGCAGTGTACAAGGAGTATAGTAGCGGACCGAGAACACTGCCCTGTGGGCGTCCAGCTCTCATTGGATGTATAGAAGAGTAGTTATTTCTCACCGTGATTTTTAATTCTCGTCCTTCCAGATATGACTTTAAAATACAGAAGTAGGGCGCAGGTAGGAGGGTCTTTATCTTGGATAATAATCTAACGTGCCATACTTTGTCGAAAGCATGTTGCATATCTATAAAGACAGCGTTCGAGTACTCGCAGTCGTCAAAGGCCTGTAATATATGTTTCACCAGTCTGTGGACCTGTTCTATAGTGCCGTGTCCCTTTCGAAATCCAAATTGATGATCCGGTAAGATATTACCTTGTCTTATAATGTCGTTGATCCGATTGGCAATTAGAAAGGGAGGGTAAGAGGCTTATAGGCCGATACGACTCAGGATCAACTTCTGGTTTCCCAGGCTTGTGGATCATCAAAATAACAGCCAGTTTTCACTGTCTTGGGAACACTTGGACCCCTAAAATAGCATTGAAGATTAGTGCTATATAGATTATCGCATTTATAGGTAAAACCTTTAGTGGGCATGGCAAATCCTGTCAATTCCTGGAGCTTTTTGTTTCGGCAGTAATTTGATTATTTCGGATATTTCTTCTATCCTTATTGGCTTAATAGACCAAGACATCTGCAATGGCATTTGTAGGTACTGGTGAGTCTATCTTATCTGCTCTGCGAAGTCATAAGGAGTGAAGCGATCCTCTAAGTGGTAGCCGAATGCATTAGCCTGTTCCACTTCAGTTTTTCCAATTTCCCCACCTGGACAGCGTACGGGTACCCAACAAAGTGGTTGTCGTTTAAGCGCTTTTGTGCACTTTTTTTTTGTTATTTTTTATTTACTTTGTTTTATTTTTTGAATTTTCTTATATAAGAACTAACAATTAGTTAAAAATCTTAACTATAACAAATTTTTGAACAGTTATTCTATTTTTCAAACTGTCCCTTGATTATACGACCCTAAAAATTTCTTCGCTGGGATGGTAGGTCATTTCGACGAACACGGGAACGACTGCTGAGCTGCGTTAGGGTGCGCAGAAAGCTTGCTATTGTATTTTTCCTTAAGTTCCCTAATTGCATTGATGACTGGTTGAATATTCAAGTCTCTTTGGATGTTTTCATTCCGAACGTACCACGGTGCCCTAGTGATGGTTCTCAGAATCTTTGATTGTGCTCGCTGTATTATGTATGAATATTGCTTTTGTTTGCATTGCCGTATAGCCGTGAGCCATAGGTCCAGATAGGTTTCAATACGGAATTGTAGAGTAAGACCTTGTGGTCTAGGCTGAGGGGAGAGCCAGAGTTGATAAGCCAGTGTAAGTTGTTTGGTTTAAGTTTAAGTTGAATTTTTTTGGCTTCAATGTGCCTGCGCCATGTGATAATTTTTGCTCAGAGAAATCATTTCTAAGTTCCCTTAAGATGATTTTGAGTTGCTTTGCTGCTCGGTTCCACAAGATTCTGTCCCATGGATCCTGAGTTCGAATTGCTTTTCTTCGAAGACGTCTTTTAGTTCTGATTAGTTCTCTGGCTTCTCTTGTTAGAACAATGCCGAAACTTCTGGGATATATCTCAGGCTCAGACGGCGTAGAAGCAGAAGCAGCTCTATGTATATTTTGCGTTAGAGCTCAGAGCCGTATTTAATTGAATCAAGATGTTCTCTGAAAACAAAAAGATCAGTTCGGCTGTTTATTAACCGAGAGCATGGCCTAATATGGGCATCTTCTGTTTGTAGAGTAGCAAGAAGGGCTACATGATCGGAGTCTAGATCCCAGTTTTCGCTAAGTTTATCCCATGGTACACAGCAAAATCAATGCAGGTAGGCCAGTGACTGGGCACATGTGGGTATCTAGTTGGTGAACCTGTTGCAAGGATATAAGCACCTCTGGCTGAAATGGCTTCTGCTAGTTCTTGACCCCTGGGTGAATTGTACGTATCACCCCCTAGCCAATGTCGGACGTTCCAGTCCCCACCAACTAAATACCTTTGGCCACAAGAGACAAGTATATCACTGAAGTGCCTTTCTTCAATTCTATTTGTTGGTAGACAGTATATCGCGCTAAATTCCATATCTCTCAGTCCGGTGGGGACCTTAACTAAAGACATCTGAATAATTCTCGTTTCAATAACTCTTTGTGGGAAATGACGGAAAGATCTCTTTACCAGTACTGCTGGTCCTCCCATTCCGTGATTATGGGTTGAAGGTTTGTATGCGGGATAAAAGCTACACCCATGTATCTTAACTGTGTTCCCTTTGTTGAGTCTGATCTCGTATAGGAGAAGAATGTCAACGTAGTTGTTGTGTGCAAAGAGCTCAACTTCTCTGGAGAGTCGGAGAGCCGATGGAGAGCCGATGTATCTCCAGTCCGTTGCTTCGGCATATTGGCCATTTCAAACCATTTTTTCCAGCCGTTCGAGTCGTTGACTATTCAGCTTGTTTTGTTGTTGTTGCTCCTGTTGCTGCTACTGTAGCCACGATAGGAATTGCTGCTGTTGTTGCTGTTGAAGTTGTTGCTGCCAATTCATTGATTGTTCCTGCTGCTGTGCCAATATTGACTGAACGTCAAGCGGGTGTTGCTGTTTAATATTATTTCCCTTTAATTGGGCTTGTACGTTATGTAGACGAAGCTGGGCTGTTGTATTGCCATTATTGCGAACATTATTATTGAATGACGACGACAGTATTTAGCTGTCTGGCCGAATTCCTGACAGCGTATGCATTGAGCAATTTCCGATGATTTAAGCATTCTTTCTATCCGCACTTTTTGTCGGCATAGTATGTTAATATCGTATATGTCATTAATTTTTGCACATGGCTTTATATTAGTGAAGAACATATTAAGCTTTTTTTCTTTTCTATTACTCCTGGATCTTGGGTTATGTACTTGTAGAACATCAAAGCCATATATTTTAAAGTGTTTTTTTTTTTTTTTGCTTTCTATTATTTATTGAATCTTCCCTTTGTTTTAAGAGACTAACAATAAGTAATCTAACTTAGTTAACTTTCACTTAGTGATAGTGTTTGTGATTAATGCCCTAATAAGCTTATTGCTGGGCTGGGAGGTCGTTGCGGTGCAGCCGCCTTTGACTGCATACTCGGATTAGTTTTCTTAAGAGGGGATTTGAATGGGTGGACAGCTTTTCTTGGTATTTCATTTTCTTCTCAAATATTACTTCGATTACTAATTTAATTTTTAGGTCTCTGTGTATGTCTTCGTTCCGAAGGTACCACAGCGCTCCAGTGATGGTTCTCAGAATTCTTGACTGTGCTCGCTGAATAATGTCTATGTTACTTCTGGATACGTTGCCCCGCAGCTCGGAGCCATAAGTCCAGATAGGTTTTAAGACGGAGTTGTATAGAAGAGCTTTGAACTCCAGACTAAGTGGAGAGCGAGCATTTATGAGCCAGTGGAGGCTCCTTGCTTTGAGTTTAAGATGTATCGTCTTGGCTTCTATATGTTTGCGCCAAGTCAGCCACCTGTCCAGATGAACACCCAGATATGTTACCTTGTCGGCTTGTGGAATGCATATGTTATTCAGGACCAGTGGTGGGCATGTTTGTTTGTTTAAGGTAAAGGTAACCTGGCAAGCCATCGTTCTACAGATGTTAAGTGTCGGGATAGGAGTGCCATGGCTTTTGTTGGGCATTTAAAGCGACTGAGTATCGCGGTATCATCAGCGAACGTAGAGGTTGTTAGATTGTAGTCTGTGGGGAAATCCGCCGTATACAGGGTGTATAGGGTTGAACCCAGAACACTGCCTTGTGGCACTCCAGCTTCGATTGCGCAATCACGTGAGGTGCTTGTATTGCAGTGTTGCCAAAAGCTTGGCTCTGTAAAAGGACGGATGAGCTAAAAAAAGGACAAAAATAAAAAAAGTACATAAAAAAAGACAGATTATTTTTCAACCATTTATACGTTAATTTAATATTTTTTCGGTGCTCAACTGTCTAAAAATCATAAAAATAGCTCATATATGAAAACGGGAAAAATTATAACAATACAAATTTAAAATTTTAAGCAAATTTTATAAATTTGTTTTTGACAATTCTTTGAGAACTTCGTCAACTAGATCATCTTCACAAATATTTGAATCCAGACTTCCATAAGATTCACTGTTTCCTATCATATTGTAAAATTTTACATGGAGTTTGTAGTCGTGGCAACATGCACCTTGCCGGCGTAGCCGTATTCTGCACATGTTTTTTTGTAGTCACATGCGCACGGATCTGATCAATTTTGGGTATTGCAGTATTTGCAATATGCCTTATCAGGATCTTTCTCATCGCGACAAATCCACTGTTGAAGATCCGGCTGTTTTAGCCATGCGTCCCGAAACTTTTGTTAGTAAACTTCTTTTGGCATTTTTACATCACAAAATGTTCACGAAAAGTAACGCGATATATCGATTATAAGCCATTTCAACAGTGTTGTATTTTAATAAATAATCGATATAAATTTATACCAATTTGGATGATTTTGTAACAATTTAATCAAAAGGACAAAACCAAAAAAAAGGACAGTTTTCCGGATAGGGGCTGTTTTAAATTTTTTCCGGATGACGCTGTTAAAATCCGAACAGATCTATCCGGAAAAAGGCTATATTGGCAACACTGTTGTATTGCATCTTATTGCAAACACTCTGTTGTATAGGTACGACCTAAGTAGCTTTTGTGTGCTTTGGGACAACGGCTTGATTATTTTAAACAAAAGTCCATCCAGCCACACTCTGTCAAATGCCTGCGTGAGGTCTAGAAAAATGGCTGTGCAATATTCTCGATGTTCAAAAGCAGTACGAATTTCTGACGTGATTCTATTGTTTTTCTCTGAAGCCAAATTGATGTGTTGGAAGTGTGTTGTTTATTTTAAGATGAGGGCTAATTAGCAGGAGTAGCATTTTTTCAAACAACTTTGAGAGACATGTTAGTAAGCTTATCGGTCTATATGATGATGGCTGCGCTTTATCTTTTCCTGGCTTTGGAATCATTACTATTGTCGACTTTTTCCATTTTTGAGGGAACTATCTAAGCTTGGCGATTGCGTTGAACAACAAGCAGATGTGCAGAATAGCACACTTTGGGAGTTCAATGAGCATTTTTGGAGTTATTAAGTCGAAGCCAGGCGATTTTCTTGGCTTCAGTTGCTCTTTGATAACCTTTGCTAATTCACATGGTCGGAATTCAATGGGTTCTTGAGGTTCTAAATTTGCTGCTATTAAAGGAGGGAGAATAAATGAGTTGGTAGCGGGATTTGGTCGGAATACATTTTGTAAATGGTCAGCGAAAGCACTGGCTCTTTCCTCATCACTGCGAAACCAGGTGCTAGATGTACGAAGTCCATCTGGCATAATTGATGCTATTGGAGTCTTTAGGTTTCTGTGAGCTCTCCACAAAGGGTGCTTAGTGTAATGAGCCCCCGCTCATTAATAAAACGATGGTTTTAAAATTAATAATATATTTATTTAAGGGCATCCGTACACATTTGTGGTTGATGATCAACTGACTTGCCAACTTAATATCCAGTGTTATAAACTACGTAAATCTAACAGTGTTGCTTAACTTAACTAACTCCTTACATGCTTTTTTTTTTTTTTATAAATTAATTTTAATTAAAATTAATTAGCGGGTCGACCAGTCTATTTCACTAAAAAGCTGAGGTGGTCGCACTGATCGACCACTTCTTGTTTGATAGTATACGTTTGGATTTTCAGTATCAGTATCTGAACTAGATGCAGTAAAATACTGATCTTCTGAATCACTTAATTCTACTAACATGGGATCATTGATAGATTCATTCCCGTTTCTATTGTATTTGTATTTTCGTTTTCATCATTAATTATTTCAATTTCAGGTAGTACATTTCGATTATTGTTATTACATTTTATATTGTTTTCGTAGGCTAAATCACTAGCAAATCCTTATTATTAGTTTTAGCAATGAAGCGTCTATTCCTTCGATAATGATTATTGAAACTATCTTTTATTATATAAGACCGATTATTTACTACGCCAACAATTTTTCCATAATGCCATACATTTGAATTTTTTTTAAATATAACCAAATCACCCATGTTCAATTCGGCTAGTGACTTTGCATTGCGGTCGTAATAATACTTTTGCTTTTCTTTTTTTATTTTTAATTTATTTTGAATGTCTTCTTCACTTAAACTATTCCTTTTTAACAGTGACTCTGATATGGGGAGTTTAGTCTTAACAAGTCTACCGAAAAACAATTCTGCCGGTGTAAGTTTCATGTTACCAAGTGGTGTGGTGTTATATTCTAATATTCTGTATTGACAACTTTCAACATCATTCGCTTCATACCACCGTTTTAATATATTTTTGACAATAGCTACTTTTCCGCTAAGCCATTGCTTTGTGGGTATCTTGGACTTGAGAATTTTAGTTCAACATTATATTTACAAGAAAAATCTTTAAATTCTGCTGACCCAAATGGACTGTTATCACTTCTTATAATGGTAGGGTAGCCAATTCTATCAAATATTGATTTCAAAACTTTTATTATATGTCCCGATGTTTTGTTTTGTAATTTTTCAGTTGCTACAAAGTTTGAGTACGAGTCAATTAAAACAATATAGTCGCGATTTGCAAATTCAAATAAATCCACGCCTGTTACTTGAAACGGATAACTTGGTAACTTTTCTTGCACCAACGGTTCTTTCTGATTACTGCGCCGAAATTTCTCACATACACTGCAGGATTCTACCATTTCTTTAATTTGATTGTTCATGCCTGGCCAGCAATAGAGCATTCTTGCGCGAGTTACCACTTCGGGTGTACCTCATTGGACTCTGGACAGCAGCAACATTCATTACAACGGGATCGACTTTCAACATCACAGAAGAGGCATCTTTCGCGGAAACACGAAGCAGAACAGCAAAGTTGTACATACACACATACACACACACATACAAGCACACATACACACACACATACATACACATATGCATATATATATAAGAGCTGTCTGCGAACAGCATACATACACATAATGAATCATATACATATGCCAATAAAAATCATTCTTATTGTGATGTTCATCGAGAGTAGACGTGTTTTCACTAAATAGTTTCGCAGACAAGATATAGTATGACTCTAGCTAAAACATTGTTACCCTCTAAGCCATGGTTGGTAACTGGCGCAGCCGGGCTCGTCATTGGACTAGAAGAAGAGCCGAGGACGAAGACCCCACGCAATGCAGATCGCGATAGTATTAATAACAAAGTGTTGGTTGTGATAAATGGCAAAGTAAAATTTTGGCAATATAAAGTGCCGCCTAGCTACATACATACATATGTACGATATGTATGTATATGAATACATAAATAAAGAGCCAACTAGGTTCACGGGTGAAACAGGCGTCTATGCCCACTCGCCACGTTCAATAAAGGGCCAAGTAGGCTCACGGATGAAACAGGCGCCTATGCCCATCCGCAACGAAGTGTTCAATTAGCAATTGTATTGTTCGCCGTGTTCTATTTGTTCACACGCTATCCTCTATATGGCAGTGTGAGGTGCCGACTTCATATTGGTCGAATAGTTCGCTTACATTACGATAGCTGATTTGAACATACATACATACAAAACGTACAATTATGTATATAAAACATGCGTATTAATTTTAGTTTTCATCAGCAATAATTCCAATGAATTCCAGTCGATTCTGCAGTTCGGACGTCGCGACTGGTCTGGCGCCTAACCAGCGTCGACGACGTCGCTGTCGCTGATACACAGCTAGAAGCTGTATGCGTTCGTCCGATCACATGCATTACCCAAGTTCTGTTGCAGTGTTTGCAAAGGCAATAATTCTAGCGAAAGCAATAATTCTAAAGAATTTTTTTTTTTTGGTGTTCAATTCGATTGTCGGTTCAACAGCTCTGGCGCCTGGCTGGTCGTCGACGACGCGTTGCGACGTTTTTCGATCAAGCCCTTACGCTACAACAGCATTTGCAACGGTAATAATTTCTGTGAATTTTTACACCAAAGCAAAAATTGTAGGTCGGCAGTTCGGCCGCCAGTTCTGGCGCCTACCACAGCGTCAACGACGCAATAGCCCGAATCTATATAAAGACAATGTTAAATTTCTTTGAGTCAGTCCACAATTGTCCTCTAGCGAAACTGCATCTTCAAATCGGAAGTATTAATTGTGCATGAAATATGCATAGTACATACAAAACAACATTTGATACGAAGATCTACAGTATATTATATAAAAGTGAAAAATTTATAAGTGCCATACTACATGCATAAAAAAAAAAAAACTGGAACAACAATAGTGACGCAAACATTTAATAATACATATAATAACAACGACGTGGTAAACCGCATCTATATAAAGACAATATTCAATTTTTTGGAGTCTGTTCACAATTGTAATCTAGTGAAACAGCAGCTCGAAATCGGAAGTATTAATTTTACATGCAATACTCATAATACATATGTACAAAAGAACATTTGATACGAAGATCTACAGTATATTATACAAAAGTGAAAAAGTTGAACAACAATAGTGACGCAAACATTTAATAATACATATAAAAATTCAAATAATAGACATTTTTGCATACGTAAGTGAGAGATGGGAAAATGTACACACAGACGTATGTACAATACCCTGCTGGTGAACCAAAGTGCACAAACAACCAGCAAGCGGAACAACGTAGCAGAGATATTAAATTACAAAGGCCAAAACGAAATTCTCTGCCACTTACCACAACCAAACACAAAAAATATTTAAAAGTATTAACTGTTAAGTAAACTAAATACACACACTATAGAAAAACAAAAAATATTACACACAAAATATATAGTACAAGCAAATTAATATACAATATAATTCAAAAGTTCATATCAAACAGCTTACAAATATTCATACAAAATATATATATACTTACACATATATTTTTGCCACTTATACAAATATTAATACCCATACAAATATATATTTGTTGCTTAATACACACAGTTCAAATAGGATGTAATACATGTCAGCTAATCAAGAAAGAAACACTCCCATAACGAGAAGCTTAGCTAAAGCAGCGGAAAGAGCAAGGACGATTAGAGTTTTGCAGCCTCTAGAAATCGAAGTAGAAGAAGTAGAAGAAGAAGTAAACAGACCACCATGACGCAAAGAACCAATAGAGAAGTAATGTATGAACTTCAAATACCCGATGCAATTAAACTATTACCCACGTATGATGGAGACAAAGAATTACTAACAAAGTTTATTACAAGCATAGAGCGAGTAATGAAGTTGGTCACCAACGTAGAAAAGACAGAATACGGAGAATTACTATTAGGAGTAATTAGAGACAAAATAGTTGGACATGCAGACAGGACATTAATTAGGGAGAGAGTAAAACTCAATTGGGTTAATATTAAACAAGCATTATTTGATAATTTCGGGGAGTCAAGAAGTGAAGAACATTTATTGGACGACCTTCGTGAAATCCCATATAAAGGGTTATCTATAAAATTGCTATACCAAGAAATATCAGGCATACGAGCAGCGATACTAGATATGTTAGAAAGAGAGGAACTTAACGATGAAATACGCAAAATAAAAGAAAATTTATATGAAAAGACTTGCGTACAGAAGTTCATAGCCGGACTGAAAAACCCGTTAAAATGGACGGTAAAAGCTCAAAATCCAAAAACATTAAGACAGGCAAATGAAATAGCAAAGGAGTTCAGAGATGAATATATGAGAGATAGAGCTAGGGAAGATTATGAGAGACAGAATCGACAAGAGCAACAAATGGAGAAACAGCACAAAGTGCAGAGGACATAAGCAACTCAACAGTAGAACGGTTACACTTAACGCTCACAGAAACCTATAGGATTATTTACAAAGTCAGGAAAGAGCAGAAGTTAGAATGCGAACATGACGAAATTATGGCAGAAACGTCAATAACATACAACTATGCCATACATTCCGCGACAAAATTAACGCCATACGAATTATTCACAGGAAAGACACACATTTTTAATAGAACGATCGAATATTCAGACCAACATGATTATTTACAAAAACTTAACGAATTTAAAACAAAATTAAACACCCAAGTACAGACAGAAATGACAGCAAAGGCAAAAGATAGAATACAGAAACTGAATGGAACAAGAACAGACCCAATACCGTTAACAGCAGAAGACATAGTATTTAGAAAAGAGAACCGAAGAAATAAGATAACACAAAGATTTTTAAAACACATAGACCAGATCACGGAATAACCTTTGAATCAAAGAAAGGACAAAAAGTCCATAAAGAAAAAATAAAAAGGAAAATTAAAGATAGGCAAACAGTTCAGTAAGTTGAAACAAAAAGATAATAGTAAGTACAAACAAATGAACATGAACAAATAGCTATAAGTCACACACTCATTGTACTCAATTTCTATAAATTACACGAAAATAGAACACACAACGAGTATATTACATTTATATATATAAGGACTAGTATATAAGGATTACTATACTAATGTTAATAATAATTATAGTTAGTACGAACACCTAATTATAAGTACACTAGCTACACCGCAATTCGTTCCGCCATGCGTTTCATCTCTCTGGCTGTCACTTCATTCTAGGAGGGGAGGAGTTACCACTTCGGGTGTACCTCATTGGACTCTGGACAGCAGCAACATTCATTATAACGGGATCGACTTTCAACGTCACAGAAGAGGCATCTTTCGCGGAAACACGAAGCAGAACAGCAAAGTTGTACATACACACATACACACACACATACAAGCACACATACACACACACATACATACACATATGCATATATATATAAGAGCTGTCTGCGAACAGCATACATACACATAATGAATCATATACATATGCCAATAAAAATCATTCTTATTGTGATGTTCATCGAGAGTAGACGTGTTTTCACTAAATAGTTTCGCAGACAAGATATAGTATGACTCTAGCTAAAACATTGTTACCCTCTAAGCCATGGTTGGTAACTCGCGCGCGAGGGTTTTTTCTATTCCTAGATGGGGCTCATGTAACCATTTCGACACTTTGTTTTGCATTTTTGATGGTATAACTACTCTATGATTCCAGAATAATAAACCATTTTCAAAATGCAATTCCGATTTTATAGCATGATATTTCTTGCCCAAATCATCAAGATGATGATATCCCGGCTACCCTTTCTCAACAAAAGAAGCAATGCGATTATATTTTTCATCTTCTTCTAGGCTCCGACGATAAATATCATAGTTGTCTTGTGTTACACAAATTGATTTAATAACTGAATGAATGACTCCAGATAAACCTTCAATCTCTGAAATGTCTGATAATTGAGCTCGTGATAGACAGTCTGCAACTAACATTTCCTTTCCCGGCTTATATACAATGTTTATTTCAGGATATTTCAGTAGCGACATGAACATACGCTGAAGCCGCATAGTGACATCATCTATATCCCTCAAAACTAAAGTCTCTAATGGTTTGTGATCACTTTCAACCAAAGACCGTAAATAACCGTTATGGGTATAGAAAATATCCCTATGAAGGGATCATCCTAAACATTTTTCGAGGACGCCAAAAATCTTATAAAAATCCCATTATATCAATAATATAATAAACATATATTTTGCAACTGTTATTGAATACATCTTGAAATAACCGTTATTTGTGATTTTTAAAAATAAAAGTTGCAAAATAATTATTATTTTTAATTTTTATTATAAAAGTTATTAATAACTTTTATTTTTTAAAATCATAAATAACAGTTATTAGAGACTTTTAAAAATATTTCTCAGAAATATAAGTCAGTCAAAGACTTTTTCAAAATATATGTCTTCTGAAAAAAATAAAAGCCTCAAGAATTTTTTATAAAAGTCTTTGCTCAGAATCCCGCATATGTAAATTTTAGGGAAATGTTGTCAAAGTAAGTAAGTTTAAACTAGTTGGGAACTATAATGTAATAGTTTTTGAAATGTTATCAAATGTAAGTCCTCAAATTATTTGTTGAATATAGATTATGATGAATATCGAGTATCTTTTGTTTGTAAGCTTCATACCAACTATCTGGCAACTTTGTTATCTCTTACGCTTTTACTTCACATTCTATGTTCTCTTACTGAAGTTAGTTCTTCATTAAACGTTCACAATTCAACATTGCGCGTGTCTTTTATTATCTGAATTAACCAACAAAGGTTATGGGCCCAGATCCCTCGTGAATTGTGAAAAAGACTAGAAAACGTCAGAGAAGAATTCGTAATGAATATGTCAATTCAAATAGAAAAACTCGATGACGGGAATTATGACATGTGGAGTTTGTCTATGCGAAGCTTATTAATTACATCGGATTTGTGGAATGTTGTGTGCGAAAAAAAAATCAAACCCGAGGAAGCATCGCAGGCGGCGCGATGGGAAACAATTGATCAAAAAGCTTTAGCTAGTTTAAATGTTAAGCCCACGCAGTTGATGCACATAAAGTCGTGCACAACATCGGCAGAAGCATGGAAGAAATTACGCAGCATTCATATGCCGGCGGGACCAATTAGAAAAACTCAGTTGTATCAAAAACTAGTGAGATTGAAAATGCAATCTGGGGATACTGCGTCTCAGTAATTCGTTTGTAAACATAACTGATAAATTGGCAGAGCTTGCAATAACTTTGGAAGACGAGTTGAAGGTCATAATGTTTTTGTCTATAGTAGTTTGCCTGATTCTTGGGAAAATTTTGTAGTCGCAATAGAAACACGCGACGAGATGCCGCCATTGGAAACGGTAAAAATCAAATTTCTCGAAGAAGGCGCCAGAAAAGAAGAGAAACTAGAAGAAACAGAAGCTGTGTACACACACACAAAGCAGAACAACAGTAAGCAGAAGGACAATCGCCAAAAAGACAAAGATAAGTTTAAAGGAAAATGCTACAATTGCCAAAAACCGGGACATCGCGCGAGTGAATGCAGAAACAAAAAGACAGAAGAGAAAAAAGAAAAGGAGAACGATCAATCGAATTTTTTAATGCATAGCAGTGTTGTTAAAGACAGATAAAATATATGGTGCCTTGACAGTGGCGCTACTTCACATATGTGTTGTGACAAAACTAAATTTTCAAATATTAGTGAAAATAATACCACGATCATGTTAGCAGCACATAAATCTGTTGAGTCGCCTGGTGTAGGGACTGTGGTTTTGCATACTGAAAATCGGCAAATAACAATGAGAGACGTTCTGTATGTCCCATCGTTAAACATGAACTTTGTATCGATAAGCAAAGCAGCAAAATACGGTCACCATACGATAATTTGAAAATAACGGAGCAGTAATATGCAACAATAGTGGTGAAATTGTGTTACGCGCAAAGCAAGAAAACAATTTATATGTATACGAAAATAAATTTGAACACAATCTCTCAAGATTCATCATGGGTATCAATATGGCATAATCGGTTTGGCCATTTAAATTTCAAAAATTTGAAAGACTTAAGTGAGAAAAAGCTTGTGCATGGATTGAATATTAAAAACGTTAATATTAAAACAAATTGTGACACTTGCAATAAGGCAAAAATATGTGGGTTGCCATTCCCACAAAAGGCGGAACGAGTAACAAAAAGTGTTCTTGAACTAGTTCATAGCGACGTGTGCGGGCCTATGAATGTCAATTCGATCGCTGGAAATCGATATGTGGTTAGTTTTATCGATGATTACACAAGAAAGAACTTTGTTTACTTTATGCGCACAAAGAATGAAGTGTTTGAAAAATTCAAGCTATTCAAAAATTATGTTGAATGTCAAACAAATAAGAAAATAAAGGTATTGCGTAGTGACAACGGAACCGAATATAAAAACAAACACTTTGACGAATTTTTTGAAAAGTGCGGAATTAAAAGACAATTGACGGTTCCTTACACGCCACAGCAAAATGGTATTGCTGAGCGAGCAAATCGCACGTTAATAGAAATGGCAAAAAGTCTCCTAATTCACGCAAATTTACCGGAATTTCTGTGGGCTGAAGCTGTGCAAACCGCAGCTTATTTGCGTAATAGATGTCCAACTAAAGTTCTCAACGGAGAGACTCCCTTTGAGTTATGGAAAGGGCGAAGGCCATCTGTAAAGCATCTTCGCACCTTTGGATCACGCGTTTTTGCACTGGAAAAACCAAAGAAGGGGAAGTTTCAGGCAAAAGGAAGCGAATATGTGTTCGTTGGATATTCATTTGAGACAAAAGCGTATCGTCTCTACGATCCCGAAAAACGGTCAGTAGTGGTACGTCGTGACGTAAAATTCTTAGAGGGTGAGTTTAAGTCAGCTGCACAGAACACAAGAATTGATTTTGCGACAAACATTATTCGTCTCGAGCCACCTGTTGAAGTCTTACAGCCGGAGCCAGTAAATTGTTTGCTAGATCTGAATGCAACTTGCCATTGGGTTTGTCAAACCGCGACAATTATTCGCACAGCCAATCGAGCTAGATCTGATGTAAACATTGAAACTTGTCGCACATGACGATAGATTGTGGAGCTGTCTAATCGAAGAGACCAAAGCCCATGTCATCATCCTCCTCTTCGGACTCGGACTCGACCTTCTTGGCTTCCTCCTTCTTGTCGGCAGCGGCAGCTCCACCAGCAGCTGGTGCCGAAGCAGCAGCAGCGGCGGCGAACTTGCTGGGATCCTTGATGAACTCCTTGATGGTGGTTGCCTCCTTGAACTCCACCTCGGTGGTGGCAGCGATGGCCAACAGGTTCTTGAATCCATTGGCAAATCAAGAGATACAGGACACGGACCGCAGTGACTCGGACGAAGAAGGGGAAGAGTTTGTCAGCGCCAACGACGCAGAAGAGTCATTGGAACAAGCGGAAAATTCTGCACGTCATGGACCAGGAAGACCAAGAATTGTACGGACAGGCCAACGCGGCAGGCCTCGAAAGCAGTACAATGTACTAAGTTACCTGGATAGTTCGGATGACATTGAAACACCGAAATCAGTTGCAGAAGCGTTGAGCAGTCAGTATGTTCGTAACTGGCAAGATTCCATGCAAACGGAAATGGATGCTTTAAGAAAGAACGAGACATGGGACATGGTGGACCTACCTCCCAAGCAAAAGGCCATTGCATCAAAATGGGTGTTTCGTATAAAACGAAACAAAGATGGCGAAATCGAGCGATTCAAGTCTAGCCTAGTTGCCAAAGGATGCGGGCAGCAGTTTGGAGTCAATTACTGGGAAACATTCTCTCCAGTAATACGTTACGAAACAATTCGAATACTATTTGCTATCGCCGCAGAGAAGGAGCTATGTATGCACCAAGTGGACATCTCTAATGCATACTTAAACAGTACTTTGGAAGAAACGGTTTACATGAAGCAGCCGGAGAACTTTGTTGACGAGGATCACCCAACAAAAGTATTGAAGCTGCAAAAGGCAATCTATGGCCTAAAACAATCTGGACGATCCTGGAATAATACACTGGATGAGGTTTTGCGAAGTTTAGATTTCAAAAGATGTAAAAGCGAACCGTGTCTTTACGTACATCTTACAGAGCAAAAGTACATTGCAGTTTACGTAGATGACTTAATTATCATTTGTCCTACCGAGAGAGACATTGATAAAATCAAAAGAAAGATTGCTGACAAGTTCGAGACACATGACAGCGGCCCCCTAAAATACTTTCTTGGAATGGAAGTTAAGCGAAATGGTGAACGAGGACCTGTAACCATGTCGCAAAAGAAGTACATAGAATCTTTATTAGCCACTTATGGGATGCAGAGCTGCCGATCTGCGTCCACCCCACTTGAGCCTGGATTTCAAGTTTCCTGCCAAGATGACGGTTGCGCCAAGGTAAATACAACAAAATATCAATCGCTAATAGGTTCCCTTATGTACTTAGCAGTGTTGAGCCGACCTGATATATTGCACGCCGTTTGCAAGTTATCTCAACGGAACACGAATCCTCACGTCGAGCACCAAACTGCAGCCAAGCATATTTTACGATATTTATGGATGAGCATCACATATCACAAAACCGGAGACTCAGTAAAGGGCTTTGCTGATGCTGATTGGGCAAATGATCAGAATGATAGGAAATCGTATTCAGGATATGCGTTTATGTTGGGCGGCAGCGCGTTTTCCTGGGCATCTTCAAAACAAAGCGTAGTTGCCCAAAGCAGCACTGAAGCTGAGTATATCGCTTTGTCGACTGCTGCCAAAGAAGCCGTTTATCTTCACAGACTGCTAAAAGAAATTGGCTGTTTGGATCAGGATAAAATTGTCTTATTAGGTGACAACATTAGTGCGCAGCATATCGCTAAAAACCCTGTACATCACAAGCGCACTAAACACATAGATTTTAAGTATCATTTCGTAAGAGAGAAAGTCGAAAGTAAAGAAATTGAATTAAAATATGTATCCACTAATGAAAATGTTGCTGATATCTTTACAAAAGGCTTAGGAAAGCAAAAACATTATGAATTAATTAAATATCTTGGATTAAATTAAAATCAATGTATGTAGCTTAAGAGGAAGTGTTGAATATCGATTATGATGAATATCGAGTATCTTTTGTTTGTAAGCTTCATACGAACTATCTGGCAACTTTGTTATCTCTTACGCTTTTACTTCACATTCTATGTTCTCTTACTAAAGTTAGTTCTTCATTAAACGTTCACAATTCAACATTGCGCATGTGTTTTATTATCTGAAATAACCAACATTATTTTTGCTTACCAATATTTTAATGTTTGAGACTTTTATTATTTTAAATTAAGACTTTTATTTTTTGACAAGACTTTTTAGGCCATGGATTTTAAAAAAATTCACGGTCTATTGTGTTTGTCGGAACGGAAATGTGCGTAACAGGCAGAAGGAGGCATCTCCGACCCCATAAACTATATATATTCTGAATCAGTATCAGTAGCCGAGTCGATTGAGCCATGTCTGTCTGTCCATCTGTCTGTCTGTATGAACACCTGGATCTCAGAAACTATAAGAGATAGAGTCATCAAATTTTGCGACAACATACATATATATTGCAGTGTCTCAAAGTTTTTGTAAAATTTAGACACGCCCCTTCGCGCCTCTGTAAATCAGTAATAACTATTTAAAAACTACAATATTAACTCAACAACCAAAGTTGTATATCTTACATGACAAATACCTTGCCACGGGCTTTATGTGAAAATTTCATTTAAATCGGACTGTAAATAAGTGAGATATGATACGAATTAAACTCACTTTGAACATATATAAGTTAACAACTAAAATGTCACAATTTAGAATAATGAACTCCAGTACGCAAGTTCCAATCTGCAAGCTCAGCGTCTGCATAATTTCCTGCACGCGCTGAGCTACCAAGCTGAATTCTAAGAATCTGTTTGGCAACCGCTTCCGTTCCCACCAATGCAAGTGATTCCAAGAAGACTGCAACAATTCGACCAACAAGACATCAGCCGATGTCGTGGCCTATTGGAAGCAACGAAGTCGACGTCGATCCTCTGCTACCAAGGGCAGCGCAGCTCGCAGCCAAGACTCACAGCTTGTTAGGGACAGCTTAGGGTAATCAGTTGTAAATTGGATTTAGACAAATAAAGTCATTGTTCTTAATTGAACTCTAAAATCTTTTTATTTTTTACTTTGCGACTTGCAAGTAATTAACTGGCGCCCGAGCAGGGACCGGTACGCGTACGATACAGCAAAACGTCTAGTAAGTTCGCGGCTGGCAATAACATTTGCCGCAACCGGTCTAAAACGCGAGTGTAAGTGAACGTGCAACTCCGAAAAAAAATTAAAACATTTTTCGTTCGTTCAAATCGACTCCGGCAAATCGAACTTAACTTGTTCATTTGCCTATCGGTGGACTCCAAGGACTGAAGGCAGGGCCACAGACCACCCCTCAACCCTGTACGCATCACAGGATCCCTAGTAGTCGTGGGACAAACAGGATGAAATCCAGATCGTCGGAGGGAGGAGCCACATCATATAAGTTACCCATAGTACTGTAAGATTACACCAATTCATTATTAAAAAAACTAAACTAAAAACACAAGTAGACTCTTAAGAAAACACGGATATTTACATAAAAAACCGTAAAACGATAAATCAAACAAAAAGATCACAAAAGTGATATAACCGATTCCAACTTTACGATTCCCAAGGGACCCTCTAAAGTAAAAGGAAAAAACCAGCCTCTGGTTATAAAACAAACAAGCAACAAACACGAACACACACACACACATACACACAAAAACAAATTATCTCTAAGAAAACACAATATCTTACTCAATTCACTCAATTCAAACATAATAAGCTCCATAATTTGCTCCCTTGACTTATATAAAACTCGACACATTCTTAATCCAGATTCACTTAGCGTTTTATGGCTAACGTGAATAATCTGATCAGGCCCTCAATACTAAGTGCAGAAGCTTGTAGACAAAGAATTAGACGTCAGGAAGAACAAGAACTTAATAGAAATATGGTTGAAAACGTAGACAGAGCTGCATTAGCAGCAACAGTGAGTGAAATCCTAGCACAACAATTGCCAGGTTTGTTGAGACGTCACAATTCTTCAGAAGAATTTGCGAACGTAACAGACCAGGTAATTGCCCCAGAGCATGCAGGGAACTTAGGAGACTTAGACAGAGTGCCGGATATAGTAAAAACTATCCGAGACTTTTCAGGTGACCCTTCAGAGTTCAGCTCATGGAAGAAGGGAGTAGATCGTATCTTAGAAGCGTACAGTGCTTACCAGGGTACGCCAAAATACTATGGAATCTTACATACCATACGTAATAAGATTGTAGGACATGCCGACATGGCACTAGAATCCTACAATACCCCATTGAACTGGTTAGCGATATCAAAGTGTCTGACTCTTCACTACGCGGACAAACGTGACATTAACACACTAGAATACCAAATGACGATGCTTATACAGGGTGTTAACCAATCAGTGGAATAATTCCACCAAACGGTTTATAAACACCTATCACTAATCCTAAACAAGATCGGTTGTATGGGGCTAGGAAGAGAAGCAGAATTGTTAATGACGAAGATGTACAGAGATAAGGCTCTAGACACCTTCGTACGAGGATTACAAGGCGACTTGCCTCGCCTACTGGGAATCAAATAACCAGTAGACTTACCCTCAGCATTACACCTTTGCCTCAAGTTAGAAAACCAGAACTTCAGGGCAAGACATGCTACAAACATGGGACAGACAAGACAGTTTAGGAATCAGACTGCTAAACCTTCACCTGCTCCTCGCAGCACTTCCTTCATAAATAGACAACCACCAATTCCATCTCCAAGAACTCAATATTACCAAATCGGACAACAACCACCGACTGCTTTACCACGACAAAATTCAAATAACTTCGGTTATCAGCTTGCACAGCCAGCAGCTGCACCTCGACCTTTCCAGAACAGGCAATTTCTGCCACAACTGTCAGCGCCACCTAGGCCACAGGCCCGAAAACCACTGCCTCGTCCAGAGCCTATGGATGTGGATCCCAGTGTTCAGATTAGAATGGTAAACTACATGAACAGACCTCGCTTCGAACCAGGCAAAAGACCACCTGGTCCAATACCAGATGGGATGAAGCGACAAAGAAACTTTAATATACAGACCACAACGGAAGAAAACGAAACGCGACCCACTGAGACTCCAGTGACAATGACGGACTATGAACAAGCTATGGCAGAGTACGAGGACTACAACAACCTTGACGACAACTTGGACGACTACGTAGACCAGATAGACGAAGCCGACGCTGACAATAACACGTACGATTACTACGATGACGCAGCATTGAATTTTTTAGAATAAAGAATTCCTCTCTTCCATATTTCGTATGCAAGATGAGGAATGGAAAATTTCTTAAAATACTTATAGACACCGGTTCAAACAGAAACTACATCCAGCCTAAATTCGTCAATAACCCTATTCAAAAAAAAGCACCTTTCAATGCTGTCTCAGTAGGCGGCAGCACAGTAGTTACGCACCATAAGGTAGCGAACCTTTTTAACATTCCAGACGTCAAAGTAAAGTTTTTCCTGTTGCCCACATTGAAATCTTTCGATGCTATTTTGGGCAACGATAGTTTAAAAGAATTAGGGGCAGAGATAAAAATAAGTAAAAATATAATGACACTAAAAAACGGTATTTCAATCCCCATCAAAGAAAAAACATTCGAATCGGTCAACACAATTATTCCGAGAACATCCCACTTGTCCGACACACAAAAAGCTAAGCTAAGCGAATTACTCAAGTCATTTCCAGACTTGTTCGCAGACCCAAACCAGAAACTGACCTACACAACAAATGTGAAGGCAATGATCCGAACCTCGTCCGATACTCCGGTTTACTCAAAATTCTATCAGTATCCAATGACACTGAAAGATGAGGTAAACAACCAGATAAAAGAACTTTTAGAAGATGGTATAATTCGACCTTCTAGGTCCCCATACAATTCACCAGTGTGGATTGTACCTAAAAAGGCAGACGCTTCAGGCGAAAAAAAATATCGAATGGTTATTGACTATCGTAAACTTAATAAAATAACCATTGCAGATAAATACCCTATTCCCGAGATAAATGAGGTACTTACCCAATTAGGGGACAATAAAGTATTCTCTGTTTTAGATCTGAAAAGTGGCTTCCATCAGATATCTTTGAAAAATAGTGACATAGAAAAGACCGCCTTCTCCGTAAACAACGGATAATATGAGTTTACACGACTCCCATTCGGTCTTAAGAATGCGCCCTCAATCTTCCAACGTGCATTAGATGACATACTTCGAGAACATATTGGAAAAATATGTTTCATTTATATAGACGATATCATCATATTTAGCAAAGATGATGATACGCATATTAAGAACTTGGCTAAAATTTTTCAAACTTTACAGAACGCTAACATGAAATGTCAGCTGGACAAATGTGAGTTCATGAAAAACAAAGTCGAATTCCTTGGATTTGTTGTCTCCGATAGGGGAATAGAAACAAACCCGAGTAAGGTGGCAGCGATAGCAAATTATCCCTGCCCTAAAACTTTGAGAGATCTAAGATCTTTCCTAGGGCTTTCCGGCTACTATAGAAGGTTTATACAAAATTATGCCAAATTGGCAAAGCCCCTAACTTCACTTTTAAGAGGGGAAGATGGACACGTGTCCAAAAGAATGTCACAAAAAAATTAATTTCATTAGACAATGAAGCTCTAGAGTCTTTTAAGAAACTTAAAAGTAACTTAGTTTCAAAAGAAATAATTCTCCGTTACCCAGATTTCAAGAAGGAGTTCCATTTAACTACTGATGCTTCAAATTTCGCGATCGGAGCAGTTCTATCGCAAGACAACCACCCTATATCATTTCTCTCTAGAACACTTTCCAAAGCCGAAGAGAATTATGCGGCTAACGAGAAAGAGATGCTAGCCATAATTTAGGCACTCAAGGCCCTCAAAAATTACCTGTACGGTAAAGCAAAGGTTAAGATCTTTACAGATCATCAACCTTTAACACAGCTGGAATGGAAATGCCAGAATCAAGAGATGGAAGGCATATCTAGAGGAGTATGATTATGAAATATTCTATAAACCGGGAAAGGAAAATGTTGTTGCAGACGCGCTCTCAAGAATACCTTTAGAGCAAATTAACTCCGTTGCATCTACACAACATAGCGCCGAAAGTTCTAGCCATGACTTAATCGTCAGCGTCGAAGCCCCAATAAATGTTTTCAAAAATCAAATATTCTTTTACAAATCAGATAAATATGACTACAGGTTCACCATCCCATTTCCTACCTTCCATAGACATGAAATATACCGACTCGACTACACTACGGACGATATAATAACAGACTTAAAAAAATATCTCAACCCTTCCGTGATTAACGGTATTCACACGACTGAAAATATTATGGGAAAAATACAGACAATTTACCGAAGTCACTTCAAAGGAATCAAAACTCGATTCACCCAGTCCAGGGTAGAAGACTTGACAGACGAAACTGAACAGGATGAAAGAATTCTTGAAATCCATAGGAGAGCACATCGAAACGCTCTAGAAAATCAAAAGCAACTATCAGAAACCCATTATTTCCCAAAAATGAAGCAACAAATTATACATTTAGTCAAGCAATGTAAAGTTTGCAAAGAGGCTAAATATGACAGACACCCCCCTAATCCGGAACTTCAAGAAACTCCTACTCCAGAATACCCCGGTCACATATTGCACATTGACATCTACTCTACCGAACGACACTTAGTACTCACTGCAATAGACAAGTTTGCCAAATTAGCGCAAGCACGAATTATAAACTCAAAAGCGATAGAGGACATCAGAACCCCTTTGCGCGATATTATATTCTATTTCGGAGTCCCTAAACATATCGTTATGGACAACGAAAAAGCTTTCAATTCCCAATCAATTAAGTTCATGCTGGAACAGCTACAGATAGAAGTTTATACTGCCCCACCATACAAAAGTACCGTTAACGGCCAGATAGAACGGTTCCACTCAACACTTTCAGAAATAATGAGATGCCTCAAGAAAGAGGGGACAGAGAGGAATTTCAAGGAACTTTTAGAAAGGGCAGTTTACGAGTACAATTACAGTTTCCATTCCGTTACAAAGAAACGACCACTAGAAGTATTCTTCGGCAGGAGAGTGACAACAGACCCGGACCAATACGAAACGGCCAGACAAGATAACATTGAAAGACTTAAAAATAAACAGAAAACGGACCAGACAAACCATAATAAGAAGAAAAAGGAAATACGTAATTATCAGCCTGGAGAAGAAATATTCGTAAGAATAAACACTAGATTAGGTTCCAAGCTTTCCCCAAGATATAGGAAAGAAACAGTTAAAGAAAACAAGCACACAACAATAATAACAGTATCGGGAAAAACAGTACATAAAAGCCATATCAAAATCTAAAATTTTTCAGGATATTACTATGGATTACGAACGATGGTGGTGTAACGATGAACCTTACGAACTATACGAACGCACAGATACTGACAATAACCAAAGGGATCGGAAAATTACAAACCTCAACGACCAAACTAATACACCTCATTAACCTCGACCAAATCCAAACCGCTTTAGACATTTTACATGAACATACGGAAAAAAGCCTTAAACGCAGTCCATTATACGCTACCCTTCACCATGAGATAAACACAACTATTCACACTTTCCAAACAATTACAGCCTTTCCCAAAACTCGGAAAACTAGGTCTTTAAATTGGCTAGGGTCAGGTTGGAAGTACGAGGGTCGTTTGATAAGTCCGTGACTTTTTGAATAAAATATATTTTTTTCGTCAAAGAAGCGTTTTATTTCTCAACATAATCTCCTTTTAGCTCTATACATTTAGTCCAGCGTTTTTCCAATTTTTTTATTCCTTCCAAATAATAGGTTTTCTCAAGGCCCTCAAAATAGTCGTTTGTTTCTGTGATGACCTCTTCATTTGACCCGAATCTCTTACCGCCGAGCCATTTCTTCATGTTTGGAAACAAAAAATAGTCACAGGGGGCTAAATCTGGAGAATATGCTGGATGGGGTAGCAGTTCGTAGCCCAATTTATGAAATTTTGCCATGCTGACTACACACGTGTGCACCCGTGCATTGTCCTGATGGAACAGCACTTTTTTTTCGCCAAATGCGGTCGTTTCTGCTTCAAATCAATATCGAATCTGTCCAAAAGCTCTGAATAATATTCGCCGGTGATCGTTTTACCCTTTTCAAGGTAATCGATGTGAATGATACCTTATGCATCCCAAAAAACTGTGGCCATGACCTTGTTGGCCGACAGACCCACCTTGGCCTTCTTTGGTGCACGTTCACCCGGAGAAACCCACTGTCTTGATTGTTCTTTGGTCTCTGGTGTGGTGTGGTGGATCCATGTTTCGTCTACGGTAACGAAACGGCGCAAAAATTCGTTTGGATTGCGGTTGAACATCGCCAAACACTCCTTTGAAATGGTCACACGGTTGCGCTTATGGTCGTGTGTGAGCAATCGCGGCACCCATCGCGCGGAAAGCTTTTTCATGTCCAAATATTCATGTAAAATGTGATGTACCCGTTCAGTTGAGATGCCTACAGCCTCAGCTACCTCACGCACTTTCATTCTCCGATCATCCAATATCATTCCATGGATTTTGTCGACGATTTCTGGCATGACGACCTCTTTTGGGCGACCTGAACGTTCGGCATCACTTGTACTGGTACGACCACAACGGAACTCAGTAAACCATTTCTTAACCATTGAAATTGATGGTGCAGAGTCCCCATAATATTTATCAAGTCTTTCCTTGGTTTCGGTGATGGATTTTTTACGCAAAAAATAATGCTTAATTAGCACACGAAATTCACTTTTTTCCATTTTCGTTAAAATTCACGAGATCGTCTGCTTTCAATGCCTATAAAACGCAAACTAAGAAACGCAGCTTTCTCAAAATTTTACAGTCAGCTGTTAATCGATAACTGCTGACAGGAGCAGTGTTGTATTTAGAGCAGGTGCGCGGCAAATACAAAAAGTCACGGACTTATCAAACGACCCTCGTACATAGCAGGTAGTCCAGATCATGATGACCTGGTTATGATAGAGCAGAACTTGGATAAACTTATTGACAACAATAACCAACAGGTCATTATTAACAAACAGTTAGAAGAAAGAATAAATAAACTCACTTCGGTATCCAACGCCCTTACAAATTCTATTCATAAAAGCAGTTCAGTTAGTATTGAGATAGCTATCAGCTTGCACAATCAGATTAGACTTCTAAAAGAAGAAATTATTAACATAAGATATGCCATTCAGTGGGCACGACTAAACGTAGTTAACACACTCGTACTGAATGAAGATGAGTTAATTGAAATCGAGAAAATGTTTAGAAGAAATAACATGCCACCCCTGTCAATGAAAGAAATAATGGAGTTTTCCGATGTCTCAATTTTGCACAATAAAACAACACTTTTGTATATTGTAAAAATTCCAAATTTAGAAGAAATACAATACCAAGACATTATCATAAAGCCCATAGTAAAAAACAATTCAATTATACACTTAAACTTTCAAGAAATCTTTGTTTTCAAAAATCTCACCTATGGCATTCCCCAAACTTGTAAAACAATAGAACGTATTAAGATATGCGATAAGAAAAACATTGTTAATATAAGTAACTAAAATTGTATTCCGAAGTTAGTTCAGGGAAAGAAAGCGCTGTGTAGATTTAGCAATGCTGACCACGTATCCAAAACAGAAGAAGTCGACGACGGAATCATCCTACTAAACGACTACGATGGAAACGTTACCTGGAACAACACAGAGCTTCACCTAAAGGGAACCTACCTTATTCAGCTATCAAACGACTCGATGATTATCGACAACAAGCGGTTCAGCAACTTGGAACCTACAGTCTTGACCCCTGGAGCTCCTATTGTGCAGTTTACGGCTGAAGAAAAAGAAAGACTTAAGGTCCTATCACTTGAAGCACTGGAAGCATTGCACATAAATAACACTGGACAGCTGATGCACATAAGAACCCATTCAATGGTCAACAGCATAACTTTGCTGACGCTCTTTGGCATTGCTCTGATTCTCATACTGGGCTTGCACACCTATAGTCAAAGGCAGAAGAGCATAACATTGCAACTGGGACCCACGCCTGGAATGGAAACAAAAGTCACAGCGATCCTCGCACCATCAACCTGCGAGCAATCTTCGACCTAGGCACATTATCAGTTACCTCAGTTCAACAACATTCCCTACTTCTAGAGACCGCTTGAGGACAAGCATAAATTGGAGGGGGAAGAGTTAACAACTAAAATGTCACAATTTAGAATAATGAACTCCAGTACGCAAGTTCCAATCTGCAAGCTCAGCGTCTGCATAATTTCCTGCACGCGCCGAGCTACCAAGCTGAATTCTAAGAATCTGTTTGGCAACCGCTTCCATTCCCACCAATGCAAGTGATTCCAAGAAGACTGCAACAATTCGACCAACAAGACATCAGCCGATGTCGTGGCCTATTGGAAGCAACGAAGTCGACGTCGATCCTCTGCTACCAAGGGCAGCGCAGCTCGCAGCCAAGACTCACAGCTTGTTAGGGACAGCTTAGGGTAATCAGTTGTAAATTGGATTTAGATAAATAAAGTCATTGTTCTTAATTGAACTCTAAAATCTTTTTATTTTTTACTTTGCGACTTGCAAGTAATTAACTTATACTTAAGCAGACCTAATTTACACAAGCATACCGAGGTTCGAATCTAGCATCAGACACACAGCATTTTAAACTTTTTATTTGCATTGTATGGTAACAGAATTGGTTCACAATGCAGCTTTGCCGAGTGGGCTAAGGAGTGAGGCAGTGGCCGAGTGGTTAGAGTAGCGGAGACGGCAAATTAAAAAGGCTGTGAGAAGAGAGTGCGTGGCGTGCTTGTGTTCAACTCCCAGTTGAGGCGGGTGGGAATTTTCATTTTTTATTTTATTTTGTTTATTTATTTTATTCTAATAAACTAAAAGAATAGTCAAGCGGGCTGTGACATAGCAGCTAAAACAATTTAAATTATTTAATTTAATTTCAATAAATAATAGTTGTTCCTCATTTTGTTTTCATACTATATTATGCAATAAAATTATAATAGTTACAAATAATATTAATTATTTATAAATAAAGTTTACTATTTTTATTATATTTAGCACGCATCAAAAAGACGCGAGCCAAAAGTAAACAATGCGGTCTTCAATGCCGTCACTCTTTCCGTATTTTGCCTTTTATGACTTTGCAAATCAATATTATTCTTATTGGATATTGTTATTTTGTTTTGCTCTCAGTACTTTGCAATTAGAATGCTAGAACATAACAGCGACGCAGCCTCATCGATATGAGCCCGATCTGGCAGCCCGGCACCATCACAAGTAGACGATAGTTCCACCGTTTCACTACAAGCCCTTTAAAAGTTGTGAATGTGCGAGTGGGACGCCCATACATACATGTCTGCATATCCACATGTATGTATTGGCATCCCACTTCAACACACATTATTGCTAAACCTTCACCTGCTCCTCGCAGCACTTCCTTCATAAATAGACAACCACCAATTCCATCTCCAAGAACTCAATATTACCAAATCGGACAACAACCACCGACTGCTTTACCACGACAAAATTCAAATAACTTCGGTTACCAGCTTGCACAGCCAGCAGCTGCACCTCGACCTTTCCAGAACAGGCAATTTCTGCCACAACTGTCAGCGCCACCTAGGCCACAGGCCCGAAAACCACTGCCTCGTCCAGAGCCTATGGATGTGGATCCCAGTGTTCAGATCAGAATGGTAAACTACATGAACAGACCTCGCTTCGAACCAGGCAAAAGACCACCTGGTCCAATACCAGATGGGATGAAGCGACAAAGAAACTTTAATATACAGACCACAACGGAAGAAAACGAAACGCGACCCACTGAGACTCCAGTGACAATGACGGACTATGAACAAGCTATGGCAGAGTACGAGGACTACAACAACCTTGACGACAACTTGGACGACTACGTAGACCAGATAGACGAAGCCGACGCTGACAATAACACGTACGATTACTACGATGACGCAGCATTGAATTTTTTAGAATAAAGAATTCCTCTCTTCCATATTTCGTATGCAAGATGAGGAATGGAAAATTTCTTAAAATACTTATAGACACCGGTTCAAACAGAAACTACATCCAGCCTAAATTCGTCAATAACCCTATTCAAAAAAAGCACCTTTCAATGCTGTCTCAGTAGGCGGCAGCACAGTAGTTACGCACCATAAGGTAGCGAACCTTTTTAACATTCCAGACGTCAAAGTAAAGTTTTTCCTGTTGCCCACATTGAAATCTTTCGATGCTATTTTGGGCAACGATAGTTTAAAAGAATTAGGGGCAGAGATAAAAATAAGTAAAAATATAATGACACTAAAAAACGGTATTTCAATCCCCATCAAAGAAAAAACATTCGAATCGGTCAACACAATTATTCCGAGAACATCCCACTTGTCCGACACACAAAAAGCTAAGCTAAGCGAATTACTCAAGTCATTTCCAGACTTGTTCGCAGACCCAAACCAGAAACTGACCTACACAACAAATGTGAAGGCAATGATCCGAACCTCGTCCGATACTCCGGTTTACTCAAAATTCTATCAGTATCCAATGACACTGAAAGATGAGGTAAACAACCAGATAAAAGAACTTTTAGAAGATGGTATAATTCGACCTTCTAGGTCCCCATACAATTCACCAGTGTGGATTGTACCTAAAAAGGCAGACGCTTCAGGCGAAAAAAAATATCGAATGGTTATTGACTATCGTAAACTTAATAAAATAACCATTGTAAAAAAACTGGTTGTTCAGTTCGTGAACGGGAGGTTCACAAGTCAGATGGATACAGCGATTGGAATCCTCTGGTTCCCTAAGCTCGTTCGGGGTGGGGTGGGTTGTTGCTGATCATCGACTCCAGTACATAAAATTTATTTAGGATTCCTCTGAAACTACTCAAATGGAGCTAAACTCCAAAAATTATATCAAAGCAAGACCAAAAGTACCAAAAAAATATATGAAGGCTTTTACAAAGAGACATCTAGTGAAGAGCGGCGTCTGAGGTGATGTTCGACGCTCGCAGTCTGTACCCTACCCAACCATGATACTCAGCGCGAGGCAGTAAGAGAGTATCCCAAAACAGAAGTGTCTATCTATTCATTATACCATGTCTTCAGGAATTATTAAGGCAATTACGGATTCATTATATATCTTATATTTTATTTCTTAATTCATAACAATTTATTTCGGCATGTTGCATTCGTTTCTATAAGCAAACAATGGTATTTCATGATCTGAGGTAAAACTATACTGAAACTTCCAGCAGAAGGCGAGGCTATATATGTTTTATCAAAGCGTACTTATTTTATTGTCCTCTGGTGTCGCAACAGAAGGCTAATAGTATTAATAACTAACAAAATATATTTTATTTAGTCTACCGGTGTACCAGAACTAATCGCAGGAATATTTAATTTACTTTTCTTAAGTTTGTGTCGGCTAGTGTAGTTAAGCCGATCATTGAACCAGCGCGACAGCTGATCATGCTTGCGTGAGCTTTCGTTTGCAATATGTATGTACTTATGCAGGTGCAGTGATATATGTATGTATGCTTGTTCGCAAACACTGAGTTTAGCAGAGATTTAGAAATAATAATTTTTAATGAATATTATTGTAAATATATGGTAGGCAATGTATTATTCATATGTATACAAACATATATCTCACGATATACAGATATATATAAATAATTATATACATATATGTATATATAAAGAGAGATATATATATATATGCATATATAAAAGGGAATATTTAGTCGGGTTGAATATTTTTTTTTTTGTTCTTTGATATAAGTTGCATTAAATACTTTAATATGGAAAAAAGAAAAGAACTATTGATTTTAATTTGCAGGCAAAGCAGACAATTCAATGTCAGTATGTATATACAGCTCAAGCTTTGGTATGTATGTAGGTATGTCTGTATTTATACTAGCATAGGCGGCAGCATAAATACATACATATGCACACACAACCACTGAGCCGGCGGTAAAGCTTTGCCGCTGCACATGCGCGCATGCATATATACGTACGATATATGTTTACTTGCCGAAGAATTAAAACAATTAAAACGAAATGACCCTTGCAGAACAATGAAATTTTAGCAATATAAAACTAATTGTTTATGTTTCACTTACATGAATCTCCACGATGAAAGGCCTTCCAACGATGTAGATGTGTGTGTATGTTGGTGTGTTTGTGTGTTTCTTGATGTAAATTTGTAAGCACTTTTAATATTGGTTAAACTTTCTTTGTTTTTGCATATGCTTTCGTTTTAGGGGGTCAAATTGTATTATTTAGGGAACTGGCAATAAAGCTACGTTATTATTTTTCAACAATTGATCTGTGATCAGATCGAAATTAACATTTGCGAATTCACTACTTTACATACACCGCAAGCATAACATTTCTTTGCACGAATTTTGCAACTATAAACATTTCACTGATTGGCTTTACACTATTATACCCTATTCACTGCTTGTGGCATGTTTTAACCGGAGGATATAAATCCAAAAAAAATATATAAAAAATATACAATAGCAATACACAGACCGAGTGTAAGCAAAGAAAATTAACAACTAAAACTAGAGATAAGCCGATGCTAGAAAGCTTCCTAGTGGCTGCGCAGCTGCACTTGCGCTGCAAGGGGGGTGAGGCACGGTAAAGCTCGATCCCAGTGTAGAGAGAGGCGATGCACACGTAGAAAGGTGTCCAACGATGGATGGTTCTGCCGCAACAGACTTCCAAGGTGGGAATTTCGGCAAATTAACCAATGTTCGGTAGAACAGAACTTGGTGACAGTGCGGAGCGATCCAAGCGAACTTTTGAATCGTTCAACTATCCAATTTACTTTTTGACAGCCCACACCTATGTCAAGCAGAAGCCTCTGCATAAAGGTGGGCTACAAAAGTCGTAGACTGGTGCAGGCTGGGTAACTGGTACTTGCGTCAACCAGGTTATCTAGGTGCAAAATTAGGAATTTAGTAAAAATACTAAAATTGACAAAATGTGAGGGGGGTGACATACCTTTTCTTGTGCTGAGCACAAAGAAAGCAATAATAGGCTCTTAACCTGCTCGGGAAGGCTGATGTCTCCAGATTTCTCTTGCAGAAAAATGGGCGTGGCAAATGGGGTTATGTCTTCGGTGTCTTAAATGGTGGTTTTTTTTCCGGTTTTTTCTTTTGTTTGGCATTTAAATGCACCGACACGAATTTAATTGAGCTGCATATATGTGCACTATATGCAGCTGTATTATCTTCTACAGACTTTACGAAATGTGACGCACGAATATATACTCGACACGTGTAGCAAACGCAGCGCTAACCGACGTGGAGTGGACACTTAGAGTTTCGACCGATCAGAAAGAGGGCAAATAGAGAAGGGGAGCTGCATTTATAGACCAGGCTCTCTGCAAAGAAGAGCTTTTTTCTATGATGGAGGAGGAGGCTGGTTCGAAACTAGGGGATCAGTACGCACGGCAACAGCAAACATCATCGAACATGTTCGACGCAACAAGTTTGATGTGATCTTGCTAGTGTGTTGTATGGACATAATTATGTTGCTAAGCCAGGTTGAGGACTTAGATAATAACATCAACAATATTTTTATCGCTACAAAAATCGATGCGATAAAACGACAAATTTCGACATTCGTTTCAATGGTGCAACTGCGACCATTACACCACCCGATAATCTGACACCGTCAGACGGAAAGATTAGCGGGAAATCAGCTACGAAGATCTTTAGCATGATAAGTACCGATATCTTTTCCTTGCAAGTCTTCTAATTGGTAATAACAGTTACCAAGCTTTCTTGTTTTGTTTAATATTAGCATAATAAGTTTTTAATCGGCGAACTCGATTACTAACGGGAATGGGTTGACTGAAAATACGATTCTTAGTTTCTAAATAGTTTTGCAGTCTCTCATCATACGAGCGATGATAAAGAGGGACAGTAGTAAACGATAGAGAGGGTTGCTCAACCGAAAGAAAAACTGGATCAGACGAATCTGATGTTGTACTCTGTTCGGGCTTAGCAATATTCAAATCTATGCTTTCGGGGGCATCCGGGTGTTGTTGGGTGCTCCCTGTCGACGGTTTTCCGACAGTTTTTGCAAGCAATTTTTACATTGTGGCTTGTAAACATTAAGTTTACCACAACCATAGCAAAAGATACGTCGAGACGCAAGACAATTCTCCCAAATGTGACCAAGCTCATCGCAGTTCCAGCACGTAAGTTTTGCATGGGCGTTACGAAGAGCAGCAAGTTCGAGATCATGTTGAACGTCTTCTTCTTCAGGGTCAGAACATGATTCTTCAAGGGCGTGAATTTGTCTTGGAGGGGTAAAAGGTTTTGACTTTCGTACTTGCTCAGCTCGACAGTTGAGTTCGTACGATAAATTCTCACTCATCTGTACAAGGCGACGCAAATGTCCCACAGAATGTACAGGTTGGTACAGTAATTTCTGACGGGTGTCAGGCAACAAATTATTTTTAAGAATTTCGACTAATTCTTCTTCTGCAACTTTTATGGAGGATTTATCAATAAGCGAAGCCACGCTTTCATAAAAAGCTGAGAAAGGTTCTCCAAACTTTTGCTTACGCGATCTTATTAACTCCATGGACATGAAAACTGAGCGATAATCCTTATAATGTTGGCGAAGAGCAGAGCAGAAATCAGACCAAACTATGCGGTTAACTTGTTTGTGGTATCTCCAATACCAATCTCGGGCTTTTCCAGCAAATAGCACATGCATATGTTTGCACATGGCCGTAAAATCGCTATCCAAAGTTTCATCTGTTAGTGATTTTACCCTATATATAAATTCTTCCACCCCTAAACCTTCTGGGGATCCATCGAAATGTAAATTCCACTTCTGCATAATATCTGCAGTCTTGCGGGTGAACAGGGATGAAGTTATAGGAGACGGAGTTTCTCGCACGGGAACAGACGGAACTTGAACATTAACTGGATTTGTTTGGGTGTTCAAAGATGACATTAATCGAGATACAGTTTGTTCAATCATATTCTGAATGACTGTATAATCGATCTCATTGTTGCGGTGGGCAGGGGGAGGGCGAAAAGACCTTCCTCGTTGTCTACCACGAGTGGATCTAACTGGAGCTACTTGAGTAGGACTGTTACTGACATCTAAAACTGATGAAGCAGCAGCGCTTTGATTTAAAGAGCGAGGCTCTTGCTCATGCGAGGTGCTTGGGCCTTGAGCTTGCTCTAACGCTTTGGTCAAATTACGAGTCATAACTCTCGAGGTGTTTTGTGCAGTCGGTGCGATCGGCTGTGCTCTAGGAGGAGAACAATTGCCGACGACCAGCTTAGGATCGTTAGGTTGAATGGCGACATTACAAGAATAGCAACAAGAATGACTGACCATCCAATTTTCTAGGCAAGGTTTGTGAAAGACATGCAAACATGCTAAGGAGTAGCATGGGTGCGTGTTGTACATTAATTGATTACAGATAGCACATTTACTATCTGTACTGGCCAAAGGAGTTGGCGTGTTCCGAGGGCTGTTTGTAACAGGCATTTTCATACTAAAAGGTTTCCTGAATGACATATATTGGCAAATGAATAGATAGTACAATTTAAATACAAAGATGCGGCTTGTAAAAAGCAGGTGTTTATTATATAGGGCTATTGAACTTAACGAAAGGTTTTAATTTCTTGATTTGCGCCGTCTATCTAGTGAAGCTATTCGGCAAGTGTATGCAAAAGCAGCATGATCACGAGTTCCATGACAATAACTAAACTAAACTTCCAACGAAAACAAAATAACTAAATAATCCAATCAAATGTTATGGTACTAGGGTCCACACTTATTTAATCAGGAGCGCAAGAAAAATATGTCAAACTAGCAATCAGTATTGGTAGGCAATAATGCTCTGACATCAATATTCTGGAATTGGGTATGACAGGATTTCACAACGATAGCTAATCAAACAAAAGTATTTCCTAGACCTAACGAAGAAAAAAAAAAGCGAGCAATAATGTGAGAGAAGAAAATCATATATATAAATATATATATATGTATAGCTGATGTTCATTGCTATTTTTTTCCAAATCGGAAAAGAAAAGTCAATGGTTTCTCGGAAGGTAATCCTAATACAGAATTATCCAACAATCGTAGTCCGTAAAACAAATCTAACCGAATGTATCTGCAACAGCGGAAGCTAGACAAGACTATCTTAGCAACGTCAGCTGGCAAGACATGCATGAAAACTTTTCAACTCTACACAAAAGGTGTGTGTGGGGAAATTTTGGAAAGTAGGTGTTATTTATTCCTTTTTAATGCTAGAGAGGGCCCCACGTTGGGCGCCAAAAATTTATGTAAAAAAACTGGTTGTTCAGTTCGTGAACGGGAGGTTCACAAGTCAGATGGATACAGCGATTGGAATCCTCTGGTTCCCTAAGCTCGTTCGGGGTGGGGTGGGTTGTTGCTGATCATCGACTCCAGTACATAAAATTTATTTAGGATTCCTCTGAAACTACTCAAATGGAGCTAAACTCCAAAAATTATATCAAAGCAAGACCAAAAGTACCAAAAAAATATATGAAGGCTTTTACAAAGAGACATCTAGTGAAGAGCGGCGTCTGAGGTGATGTTCGACGCTCGCAGTCTGTACCCTACCCAACCATGATACTCAGCGCGAGGCAGTAAGAGAGTATCCCAAAACAGAAGTGTCTATCTATTCATTATACCATGTCTTCAGGAATTATTAAGGCAATTACGGATTCATTATATATCTTATATTTTATTTCTTAATTCATAACAATTTATTTCGGCATGTTGCATTCGTTTCTATAAGCAAACAATGGTATTTCATGATCTGAGGTAAAACTATACTGAAACTTCCAGCAGAAGGCGAGGCTATATATGTTTTATCAAAGCGTACTTATTTTATTGTCCTCTGGTGTCGCAACAGAAGGCTAATAGTATTAATAACTAACAAAATATATTTTATTTAGTCTACCGGTGTACCAGAACTAATCGCAGGAATATTTAATTTACTTTTCTTAAGTTTGTGTCGGCTAGTGTAGTTAAGCCGATCATTGAACCAGCGCGACAGCTGATCATGCTTGCGTGAGCTTTCGTTTGCAATATGTATGTACTTATGCAGGTGCAGTGATATATGTATGTATGCTTGTTCGCAAACACTGAGTTTAGCAGAGATTTAGAAATAATAATTTTTAATGAATATTATTGTAAATATATGGTAGGCAATGTATTATTCATATGTATACAAACATATATCTCACGATATACAGATATATATAAATAATTATATACATATATGTATATATAAAGAGAGATATATATATATATGCATATATAAAAGGGAATATTTAGTCGGGTTGAATATTTTTTTTTTTGTTCTTTGATATAAGTTGCATTAAATACTTTAATATGGAAAAAGAAAAGAACTATTGATTTTAATTTGCAGGCAAAGCAGACAATTCAATGTCAGTATGTATATACAGCTCAAGCTTTGGTATGTATGTAGGTATGTCTGTATTTATACTAGCATAGGCGGCAGCATAAATACATACATATGCACACACAACCACTGAGCCGGCGGTAAAGCTTTGCCGCTGCACATGCGCGCATGCATATATACGTACGATATATGTTTACTTGCCGAAGAATTAAAACAATTAAAACGAAATGACCCTTGCAGAACAATGAAATTTTAGCAATATAAAACTAATTGTTTATGTTTCACTTACATGAATCTCCACGATGAAAGGCCTTCCAACGATGTAGATGTGTGTGTATGTTGGTGTGTTTGTGTGTTTCTTGATGTAAATTTGTAAGCACTTTTAATATTGGTTAAACTTTCTTTGTTTTTGCATATGCTTTCGTTTTAGGGGTCAAATTGTATTATTTAGGGAACTGGCAATAAAGCTACGTTATTATTTTTCAACAATTGATCTGTGATCAGATCGAAATTAACATTTGCGAATTCACTACTTTACATACACCGCAAGCATAACATTTCTTTGCACGAATTTTGCAACTATAAACATTTCACTGATTGGCTTTACACTATTATACCCTATTCACTGCTTGTGGCATGTTTTAACCGGAGGATATAAATCCAAAAAAATATATAAAAAATATACAATAGCAATACACAGACCGAGTGTAAGCAAAGAAAATTAACAACTAAAACTAGAGATAAGCCGATGCTAGAAAGCTTCCTAGTGGCTGCGCAGCTGCACTTGCGCTGCAAGGGGGGTGAGGCACGGTAAAGCTCGATCCCAGTGTAGAGAGAGGCGATGCACACGTAGAAAGGTGTCCAACGATGGATGGTTCTGCCGCAACAGACTTCCAAGGTGGGAATTTCGGCAAATTAACCAATGTTCGGTAGAACAGAACTTGGTGACAGTGCGGAGCGATCCAAGCGAACTTTTGAATCGTTCAACTATCCAATTTACTTTTTGACAGCCCACACCTATGTCAAGCAGAAGCCTCTGCATAAAGGTGGGCTACAAAAGTCGTAGACTGGTGCAGGCTGGGTAACTGGTACTTGCGTCAACCAGGTTATCTAGGTGCAAAATTAGGAATTTAGTAAAAATACTAAAATTGACAAAATGTGAGGGGGGTGACATACCTTTTCTTGTGCTGAGCACAAAGAAAGCAATAATAGGCTCTTAACCTGCTCGGGAAGGCTGATGTCTCCAGATTTCTCTTGCAGAAAAATGGGCGTGGCAAATGGGGTTATGTCTTCGGTGTCTTAAATGGTGGTTTTTTTTCCGGTTTTTTCTTTTGTTTGGCATTTAAATGCACCGACACGAATTTAATTGAGCTGCATATATGTGCACTATATGCAGCTGTATTATCTTCTACAGACTTTACGAAATGTGACGCACGAATATATACTCGACACGTGTAGCAAACGCAGCGCTAACCGACGTGGAGTGGACACTTAGAGTTTCGACCGATCAGAAAGAGGGCAAATAGAGAAGGGGAGCTGCATTTATAGACCAGGCTCTCTGCAAAGAAGAGCTTTTTTCTATGATTCAGCACCTACAAAGATGCATCTGAGCGGAACATGACCCTTAAGCCTATGCTTGAAAGCTTCGACATGTAATTCGAATTGGCGGAGGCTGGTTCGAAACTAGGGGATCAGTACGCACGGCAACAGCAAACATCATCGAACATGTTCGACGCAACAAGTTTGATGTGATCTTGCTAGTGTGTTGTATGGACATAATTATGTTGCTAAGCCAGGTTGAGGACTTAGATAATAACATCAACAATATTTTTATCGCTACAAAAATCGATGCGATAAAACGACAAATTTCGACATTCGTTTCAATGGTGCAACTGCGACCATTACACCACCCGATAATCTGACACCGTCAGACGGAAAGATTAGCGGGAAATCAGCTACGAAGATCTTTAGCATGATAAGTACCGATATCTTTTCCTTGCAAGTCTTCTAATTGGTAATAACAGTTACCAAGCTTTCTTGTTTTGTTTAATATTAGCATAATAAGTTTTTAATCGGCGAACTCGATTACTAACGGGAATGGGTTGACTGAAAATACGATTCTTAGTTTCTAAATAGTTTTGCAGTCTCTCATCATACGAGCGATGATAAAGAGGGACAGTAGTAAACGATAGAGAGGGTTGCTCAACCGAAAGAAAAACTGGATCAGACGAATCTGATGTTGTACTCTGTTCGGGCTTAGCAATATTCAAATCTATGCTTTCGGGGGGCATCCGGGTGTTGTTGGGTGCTCCCTGTCGACGGTTTTCCGACAGTTTTTGCAAGCAATTTTTACATTGTGGCTTGTAAACATTAAGTTTACCACAACCATAGCAAAAGATACGTCGAGACGCAAGACAATTCTCCCAAATGTGACCAAGCTCATCGCAGTTCCAGCACGTAAGTTTTGCATGGGCGTTACGAAGAGCAGCAAGTTCGAGATCATGTTGAACGTCTTCTTCTTCAGGGTCAGAACATGATTCTTCAAGGGCGTGAATTTGTCTTGGAGGGGTAAAAGGTTTTGACTTTCGTACTTGCTCAGCTCGACAGTTGAGTTCGTACGATAAATTCTCACTCATCTGTACAAGGCGACGCAAATGTCCCACAGAATGTACAGGTTGGTACAGTAATTTCTGACGGGTGTCAGGCAACAAATTATTTTTAAGAATTTCGACTAATTCTTCTTCTGCAACTTTTATGGAGGATTTATCAATAAGCGAAGCCACGCTTTCATAAAAAGCTGAGAAAGGTTCTCCAAACTTTTGCTTACGCGATCTTATTAACTCCATGGACATGAAAACTGAGCGATAATCCTTATAATGTTGGCGAAGAGCAGAGCAGAAATCAGACCAAACTATGCGGTTAACTTGTTTGTGGTATCTCCAATACCAATCTCGGGCTTTTCCAGCAAATAGCACATGCATATGTTTGCACATGGCCGTAAAATCGCTATCCAAAGTTTCATCTGTTAGTGATTTTACCCTATATATAAATTCTTCCACCCCTAAACCTTCTGGGGATCCATCGAAATGTAAATTCCACTTCTGCATAATATCTGCAGTCTTGCGGGTGAACAGGGATGAAGTTATAGGAGACGGAGTTTCTCGCACGGGAACAGACGGAACTTGAACATTAACTGGATTTGTTTGGGTGTTCAAAGATGACATTAATCGAGATACAGTTTGTTCAATCATATTCTGAATGACTGTATAATCGATCTCATTGTTGCGGTGGGCAGGGGGAGGGCGAAAAGACCTTCCTCGTTGTCTACCACGAGTGGATCTAACTGGAGCTACTTGAGTAGGACTGTTACTGACATCTAAAACTGATGAAGCAGCAGCGCTTTGATTTAAAGAGCGAGGCTCTTGCTCATGCGAGGTGCTTGGGCCTTGAGCTTGCTCTAACGCTTTGGTCAAATTACGAGTCATAACTCTCGAGGTGTTTTGTGCAGTCGGTGCGATCGGCTGTGCTCTAGGAGGAGAACAATTGCCGACGACCAGCTTAGGATCGTTAGGTTGAATGGCGACATTACAAGAATAGCAACAAGAATGACTGACCATCCAATTTTCTAGGCAAGGTTTGTGAAAGACATGCAAACATGCTAAGGAGTAGCATGGGTGCGTGTTGTACATTAATTGATTACAGATAGCACATTTACTATCTGTACTGGCCAAAGGAGTTGGCGTGTTCCGAGGGCTGTTTGTAACAGGCATTTTCATACTAAAAGGTTTCCTGAATGACATATATTGGCAAATGAATAGATAGTACAATTTAAATACAAAGATGCGGCTTGTAAAAAGCAGGTGTTTATTATATAGGGCTATTGAACTTAACGAAAGGTTTTAATTTCTTGATTTGCGCCGTCTATCTAGTGAAGCTATTCGGCAAGTGTATGCAAAAGCAGCATGATCACGAGTTCCATGACAATAACTAAACTAAACTTCCAACGAAAACAAAATAACTAAATAATCCAATCAAATGTTATGGTACTAGGGTCCACACTTATTTAATCAGGAGCGCAAGAAAAATATGTCAAACTAGCAATCAGTATTGGTAGGCAATAATGCTCTGACATCAATATTCTGGAATTGGGTATGACAGGATTTCACAACGATAGCTAATCAAACAAAAGTATTTCCTAGACCTAACGAAGAAAAAAAAAGCGAGCAATAATGTGAGAGAAGAAAATCATATATATAAATATATATATATGTATAGCTGATGTTCATTGCTATTTTTTTCCAAATCGGAAAAGAAAAGTCAATGGTTTCTCGGAAGGTAATCCTAATACAGAATTATCCAACAATCGTAGTCCGTAAAACAAATCTAACCGAATGTATCTGCAACAGCGGAAGCTAGACAAGACTATCTTAGCAACGTCAGCTGGCAAGACATGCATGAAAACTTTTCAACTCTACACAAAAGGTGTGTGTGGGGAAATTTTGGAAAGTAGGTGTTATTTATTCCTTTTTAATGCTAGAGAGGGCCCCACGTTGGGCGCCAAAAATTTATGTAAAAAAACTGGTTGTTCAGTTCGTGAACGGGAGGTTCACAAGTCAGATGGATACAGCGATTGGAATCCTCTGGTTCCCTAAGCTCGTTCGGGGTGGGGTGGGTTGTTGCTGATCATCGACTCCAGTACATAAAATTTATTTAGGATTCCTCTGAAACTACTCAAATGGAGCTAAACTCCAAAAACTATATCAAAGCAAGACCAAAAGTACCAAAAAAAATATATGAAGGCTTTTACAAAGAGACATCTAGTGAAGAGCGGCGTCTGAGGTGATGTTCGACGCTCGCAGTCTGTACCCTACCCAACCATGATACTCAGCGCGAGGCAGTAAGAGAGTATCCCAAAACAGAAGTGTCTATCTATTCATTATACCATGTCTTCAGGAATTATTAAGGCAATTACGGATTCATTATATATCTTATATTTTATTTCTTAATTCATAACAATTTATTTCGGCATGTTGCATTCGTTTCTATAAGCAAACAATGGTATTTCATGATCTGAGGTAAAACTATACTGAAACTTCCAGCAGAAGGCGAGGCTATATATGTTTTATCAAAGCGTACTTATTTTATTGTCCTCTGGTGTCGCAACAGAAGGCTAATAGTATTAATAACTAACAAAATATATTTTATTTAGTCTACCGGTGTACCAGAACTAATCGCAGGAATATTTAATTTACTTTTCTTAAGTTTGTGTCGGCTAGTGTAGTTAAGCCGATCATTGAACCAGCGCGACAGCTGATCATGCTTGCGTGAGCTTTCGTTTGCAATATGTATGTACTTATGCAGGTGCAGTGATATATGTATGTATGCTTGTTCGCAAACACTGAGTTTAGCAGAGATTTAGAAATAATAATTTTTAATGAATATTATTGTAAATATATGGTAGGCAATGTATTATTCATATGTATACAAACATATATCTCACGATATACAGATATATATAAATAATTATATACATATATGTATATATAAAGAGAGATATATATATATATGCATATATAAAAGGGAATATTTAGTCGGGTTGAATATTTTTTTTTTTGTTCTTTGATATAAGTTGCATTAAATACTTTAATATGGAAAAAAGAAAAGAACTATTGATTTTAATTTGCAGGCAAAGCAGACAATTCAATGTCAGTATGTATATACAGCTCAAGCTTTGGTATGTATGTAGGTATGTCTGTATTTATACTAGCATAGGCGGCAGCATAAATACATACATATGCACACACAACCACTGAGCCGGCGGTAAAGCTTTGCCGCTGCACATGCGCGCATGCATATATACGTACGATATATGTTTACTTGCCGAAGAATTAAAACAATTAAAACGAAATGACCCTTGCAGAACAATGAAATTTTAGCAATATAAAACTAATTGTTTATGTTTCACTTACATGAATCTCCACGATGAAAGGCCTTCCAACGATGTAGATGTGTGTGTATGTTGGTGTGTTTGTGTGTTTCTTGATGTAAATTTGTAAGCACTTTTAATATTGGTTAAACTTTCTTTGTTTTTGCATATGCTTTCGTTTTAGGGGTCAAATTGTATTATTTAGGGAACTGGCAATAAAGCTACGTTATTATTTTTCAACAATTGATCTGTGATCAGATCGAAATTAACATTTGCGAATTCACTACTTTACATACACCGCAAGCATAACATTTCTTTGCACGAATTTTGCAACTATAAACATTTCACTGATTGGCTTTACACTATTATACCCTATTCACTGCTTGTGGCATGTTTTAACCGGAGGATATAAATCCAAAAAAAATATATAAAAAATATACAATAGCAATACACAGACCGAGTGTAAGCAAAGAAAATTAACAACTAAAACTAGAGATAAGCCGATGCTAGAAAGCTTCCTAGTGGCTGCGCAGCTGCACTTGCGCTGCAAGGGGGGTGAGGCACGGTAAAGCTCGATCCCAGTGTAGAGAGAGGCGATGCACACGTAGAAAGGTGTCCAACGATGGATGGTTCTGCCGCAACAGACTTCCAAGGTGGGAATTTCGGCAAATTAACCAATGTTCGGTAGAACAGAACTTGGTGACAGTGCGGAGCGATCCAAGCGAACTTTTGAATCGTTCAACTATCCAATTTACTTTTTGACAGCCCACACCTATGTCAAGCAGAAGCCTCTGCATAAAGGTGGGCTACAAAAGTCGTAGACTGGTGCAGGCTGGGTAACTGGTACTTGCGTCAACCAGGTTATCTAGGTGCAAAATTAGGAATTTAGTAAAAATACTAAAATTGACAAAATGTGAGGGGGGTGACATACCTTTTCTTGTGCTGAGCACAAAGAAAGCAATAATAGGCTCTTAACCTGCTCGGGAAGGCTGATGTCTCCAGATTTCTCTTGCAGAAAAATGGGCGTGGCAAATGGGGTTATGTCTTCGGTGTCTTAAATGGTGGTTTTTTTTCCGGTTTTTTCTTTTGTTTGGCATTTAAATGCACCGACACGAATTTAATTGAGCTGCATATATGTGCACTATATGCAGCTGTATTATCTTCTACAGACTTTACGAAATGTGACGCACGAATATATACTCGACACGTGTAGCAAACGCAGCGCTAACCGACGTGGAGTGGACACTTAGAGTTTCGACCGATCAGAAAGAGGGCAAATAGAGAAGGGGAGCTGCATTTATAGACCAGGCTCTCTGCAAAGAAGAGCTTTTTTCTATGATTCAGCACCTACAAAGATGCATCTGAGCGGAACATGACCCTTAAGCCTATGCTTGAAAGCTTCGACATGTAATTCGAATTGGCGGAGGCTGGTTCGAAACTAGGGGATCAGTACGCACGGCAACAGCAAACATCATCGAACATGTTCGACGCAACAAGTTTGATGTGATCTTGCTAGTGTGTTGTATGGACATAATTATGTTGCTAAGCCAGGTTGAGGACTTAGATAATAACATCAACAATATTTTTATCGCTACAAAAATCGATGCGATAAAACGACAAATTTCGACATTCGTTTCAATGGTGCAACTGCGACCATTACACCATTGCAGATAAATACCCTATTCCCGAGATAAATGAGGTACTTACCCAATTAGGGGACAATAAAGTATTCTCTGTTTTAGATCTGAAAAGTGGCTTCCATCAGATATCTTTGAAAAATAGTGACATAGAAAAGACCGCCTTCTCCGTAAACAACGGATAATATGAGTTTACACGACTCCCATTCGGTCTTAAGAATGCGCCCTCAATCTTCCAACGTGCATTAGATGACATACTTCGAGAACATATTGGAAAAATATGTTTCATTTATATAGACGATATCATCATATTTAGCAAAGATGATGATACGCATATTAAGAACTTGGCTAAAATTTTTCAAACTTTACAGAACGCTAACATGAAATGTCAGCTGGACAAATGTGAGTTCATGAAAAACAAAGTCGAATTCCTTGGATTTGTTGTCTCCGATAGGGGAATAGAAACAAACCCGAGTAAGGTGGCAGCGATAGCAAATTATCCCTGCCCTAAAACTTTGAGAGATCTAAGATCTTTCCTAGGGCTTTCCGGCTACTATAGAAGGTTTATACAAAATTATGCCAAATTGGCAAAGCCCCTAACTTCACTTTTAAGAGGGGAAGATGGACACGTGTCCAAAAGAATGTCATCAAAAAAATTAATTTCATTAGACAATGAAGCTCTAGAGTCTTTTAAGAAACTTAAAAGTAACTTAGTTTCAAAAGAAATAATTCTCCGTTACCCAGATTTCAAGAAGGAGTTCCATTTAACTACTGATGCTTCAAATTTCGCGATCGGAGCAGTTCTATCGCAAGACAACCACCCTATATCATTTCTCTCTAGAACACTTTCCAAAGCCGAAGAGAATTATGCGGCTAACGAGAAAGAGATGCTAGCCATAATTTAGGCACTCAAGGCCCTCAAAAATTACCTGTACGGTAAAGCAAAGGTTAAGATCTTTACAGATCATCAACCTTTAACACAGCTGGAATGGAAATGCCAGAATCAAGAGATGGAAGGCATATCTAGAGGAGTATGATTATGAAATATTCTATAAACCGGGAAAGGAAAATGTTGTTGCAGACGCGCTCTCAAGAATACCTTTAGAGCAAATTAACTCCGTTGCATCTACACAACATAGCGCCGAAAGTTCTAGCCATGACTTAATCGTCAGCGTCGAAGCCCCAATAAATGTTTTCAAAAATCAAATATTCTTTTACAAATCAGATAAATATGACTACAGGTTCACCATCCCATTTCCTACCTTCCATAGACATGAAATATACCGACTCGACTACACTACGGACGATATAATAACAGACTTAAAAAAATATCTCAACCCTTCCGTGATTAACGGTATTCACACGACTGAAAATATTATGGGAAAAATACAGACAATTTACCGAAGTCACTTCAAAGGAATCAAAACTCGATTCACCCAGTCCAGGGTAGAAGACTTGACAGACGAAACTGAACAGGATGAAAGAATTCTTGAAATCCATAGGAGAGCACATCGAAACGCTCTAGAAAATCAAAAGCAACTATCAGAAACCCATTATTTCCCAAAAATGAAGCAACAAATTATACATTTAGTCAAGCAATGTAAAGTTTGCAAAGAGGCTAAATATGACAGACACCCCCCTAATCCGGAACTTCAAGAAACTCCTACTCCAGAATACCCCGGTCACATATTGCACATTGACATCTACTCTACCGAACGACACTTAGTACTCACTGCAATATTTTATTCTAATAAACTAAAAGAATAGTCAAGCGGGCTGTGACATAGCAGCTAAAACAATTTAAATTATTTAATTAAATTTCAATAAATAATAGTTGTTCCTCATTTTGTTTTCATACTATATTATGCAATAAAATTATAATAGTTACAAATAATATTAATTATTTATAAATAAAGTTTACTATTTTTATTATATTTAGCAAGCATCAAAAAGACGCGAGCCAAAAGTAAACAATGCGGTCTTCAATGCCGTCACTCTTTCCGTATTTTGCCTTTTATGACTTTGCAAATCAATATTATTCTTATTGGATATTGTTATTTTGTTTTGCTCTCAGTACTTTGCAATTAGAATGCTAGAACATAACAGCGACGCAGCCTCATCGATATGAGCCCGATCTGGCAGCCCGGCACCATCATAAGTAGACGATAGTTCCACCGTTTCACTACAAGCCCTTTAAAAGTTGTGAATGTGCGAGTGGGACGCCCATACATACATGTCTGCATATCCACATGTATGTATTGGCATCCCACTTCAACACACATTATTGCACGCATGTATGTACATACATATGTACAATACAATTAGATTTGGAGTTGCTGTTGTGTACCAACGAAAGAAAACTAAGTTCTAATTGCATATATTGCGAACCAAAAACTTAAAAAAACCGGCTACCGCCGCCGCCCCTTTTCAATGTTATTGAGGTTTTAAAATATTTTAATGAAAAATAAATAATGAAAAACAAAAACTTTCACATGCCGATCGCGGTAGCAATCGAACCCCGAACGGCGGTCAACGTGATTGGCCTTACAGTCCGAGACATAATCCACTCAGCCACTGAACAGCTCTAGCTCGTGCCAAAAAATCAACAAGAAGCACATGAAATAAATTTTGGTACACGCTAGAAATGCATACATATACCTATTGCCCTCTCGCTCAGTCTAAAAGTTGCGACACTTCGCTTCTGCTTTGTCTATGCGTTCTTCTTCTTCTGTTCGTTAATTTAAATTGCGCGTGTTAATTTTTAATATTAATCCAAATAAAGCTCAATTTTCAATTTTTATATATATCCGAAAATAAATAAGCTTAGACAGATAGAATCTATCTATGACTGCAGATGATTGCAGAAATTAATTAATTTGGGGAACATTTAAATTGCGCAGAACATCTCAAGTCGACTTGAAGGCCACCAAAATTTAACTTTTTAAGAACAACTAAATCCATTACATTTGCAGTAGCTACCCTTTGGTGCTCCCTAGGTACTGATTATTTTCGATAATCGGTGGAAAATTCGAACGGCGATTCTATTCTGTTATTTACAAACTTTTTTTACGGTATACTAAGATAATCCATGGCCTTATACAGTCAGCACCTGACTGTAGCGTTTGTATTTTTTAAAAAGTTTTTGATATAAAATTTTTTGTGTGACTTTTATAATAAAAGTCTTCTGTAAAAGTCTTTTGAAGACTTTTAAAATAAAAGTCTTTGATAACTGTTATTGGAGACTTAAAAAAAAAATGTTGTAATTAATCATTAAATTAAACTTTTATAATTAAAATCAAAAATAATCATTATTCAAAGTATTTTATGATAAAAATCAAAAAATAATCGTTAAAAATGATTTTTATGCATTAACCTCATAACCGTTACGGTCCCTGCTTTCAACAGTAAACTCTCGTCCGTATAAAAAGAAATGAAAACGCTGACATGCAAACACAACCGCTAGTTTTCTAGTTGACACCATTTTTGCTCACTGCAACTCAGAGTGCGCGAAGCAAATGGTACTGGGTGCCCGTTTTGGATTATTACACAACCCAAAACATCCTTTGATGCGTCTGTTTGCACAACTACTGGTAACTTGGGGTCATAAATTGCCAATACTGGCTCTGCAGTTACAGTTCCTAATAAGTTTTCGAACTCTCTATCGTGTTCTGCCGTCCAAACAAACTGTACATTATTCTTGGTTAAGTTACGTAAATTGGCTGATTGCTTTTGACAAATTTGGAATGTATCTAGATAGGTATTTCAGAAGACCTAAAAACCGCAATACATCCGATTTACTTTCGGGTTTTTTCATCTTTAAAATTGCATCCCGATATTTTATATTTGGTTAATTTTTGCTTCCGATATAACATTTCCCATGAACTTAATTTCTGAACAACAGTATTGAATTTTGTCTGGATTAAATTTTACACCATTTTCCCGTGCTCTTTTCATAACTAAATCAATCATTTTATCATGTTCATCCTTATTATCTGCGCAAATAGCAAGATCATCAAAATATACCATGACTCGAGGTAAATCACCAAAAATACTAATCATTTTCCGTTGAAACATTTCTGGCGCACAGTTTAGGCCAAATGGTACTCTATTGAATTTGAATCGTCCAAAAGGAGTCATAAAAGTTGTTAGGTTAGGTTAGGTTATATCGGCAGACCCTCAAGGGGGGGCCTCACATAGATCAGTATGATCCTTAGTGTTGCCGGATAAGTGATGGAGGCTGTTAATTTTGTGACTTAATTATCCCAGTCTACGATCAGTTTGGCAAAGCCAGGAGTTTTTGGGGTGCCAGGCCCGCTGCTTCTTTCAGTGATGCAAGCAGGGGGCTTCCAAGGCATTTCGCTCTCGAGGTCATGAGTGCGGGGCAGTCGCAGATGAGGTGCTCCAGAGTTTCTTTTACTTTTGGTACCCTGCATTTCCTGCATTCGTCGTTGTCGGTGATGCCCAACTTCTTTGCATGCGTTGCGGTCAGGCAGTGACCCGTGAGTATACCCATCATTGTTCTGCAGTCTCTTCTTGGGAGCTGAATGACATATTGGGTCAGTTTCGCATTTGTATAATTGCACATAGTGCGGGCTATCTTGCAATTTGTTGTGCTGTGCCACCTTCTTCCTGCTGTTAATGCAGCGCTTTCTTCGAAGCTATGGCTTATAGATCGTAGCGGTATCTTCAGGTCTTCAACTGCCAGTTGTCTAGATTCGGCACCTTCCCTTGCTAGCCTGTCTGCCATCTCGTTTCAGTCGATGCCCGGGTGGCTGGGAACCCAAAAGATGCGCACCTTCGAGCGGTTGCTTAATGCATCTAATGCTTCTCTGCTTCCAGTACACTTTTGGAGCTGATGACATAGGATTGCATGGATTTGATAGCCGCCTGACTGTCGATAAAGATGCTGACCTGATTCTTGTTGAGTGTTGTCGCAAATTCTGCAGCCTTCTTTATAGCGAAGACCTCCGCTTGGAAGATGCTGCAGTAGTCCGGCAACTTGTACGATACTTGAATGAGCGGATCTGCACAGTAGACCGCGGCGCCCACGCCGGTTTCCATTTTAGATCCGTCTGTGAATAGCTTTGTTGCGTTTTTGTCCATGCCGATTTTCCAATCTTCATGTCCCATTAGAGCGGGCGTTCTTGAGAAGTTGTTTATTGGGGTCACATAGTCCGTGCTATTGAGTGACTCTCCTCCTACTTCACTGTGCCCATAATTTGCGAGGGCCATATTTCCTGTAGCACAGAGACGTTGCGCGGTCTTTTGTGCTAGTAGTTTGGCCTGTATGTCGATGGGGAGAACCCCCCCGTGCCCGCCGGTGGTAGCAGTCACGCCTTCCACCGACGTTTGGGCTGACATCCCAGCCCGAGTTGATCCTTTGAGGGACTCCATCAACTTATTCATTTTTGGTTAGTTTTGTTCTTGGGAACCACCCCATAGCATTTTAGGCCTATCTGCCAGGCACCTCTGACCATGGCTCCGGACACCACAGCACCAGACTTTGATGGTCCGCATGTTGTTGCGTCCTAGCCTCAGCTGGGCCGTGTATTGGCCCGAGCAACAGGACAGTGTCTGATTCTGAAGTTTGAGTCAATACACAGCCCATTGACCAGCCGGCACCCTCGTGGAGGGTTCAGTCAGAGGATTTGCGCCAGCCTATAAAAGTTGTTAAGTCCGAGCTAAATTGATCTAATTCCATGTGCCAAAATCCACTACTTAAGTCAAAGACCGAAAAGATTCGTTTACCTGATAATTTTGACGTTAAGTCATCAATAGTAGGAATGAGAAAATGTTCTCGTTTAATGCATGCATTTAGCGACTTCGAGTCCAAACAAATGCGAAGTTTACCATTTGGCTTTTCAATTATTTGCAAGTAGCATTGTATCAAGCTCAGCTTTTAGTTTATCTGTTAATGAACTCGGTATCCGTTTTTTATAATGTAGCACTGGTTTTGCATCTTTAATTAACTGTATTTTGAAGCTTCCCGGGAATTTGCCTATTCCATTAAACACATCCTTGTATAACTCTATAGCAGAGTCTCTTTTTCTATCCTGGTCTTCTATACTATTCACATCTAATCGTTTAATTAATCCCAACATTTCACACGTTTCTAAACCAAGTATTGGTTCACAGCTATCAGCCTTTATAACAAAGTTAATAGATCGTTCAGTTTTTAATTTTAAATCATAAAAAGGCAACTTTACTTTTCCATGAATATTAATTTTGTTACCATTATAATCAAAAACAGAAAATTCATGTGGTTTAATATTAAACTTAAGATTTGTTGATTTTTTTAAGTCTTCAAGTAATTTTAATAGGACATAGTTTACATCAGATCCGCAATCAATCTTAAGCCTTACTATCTTCTCTCCTATCTGATATTCTTTGGTCCACCGCTTATGTTTTAATCCTATAGAGTTTATTCTAAAATGATTCTTATTAAATTTTAATTTATCACCGTACCCGTCGATTTTTTTACCTTGTTGTTGTCTGTTCCCTGCACCCACCATTGTAACTCCATTTTTGTTCTTCTTTTCGAATGCTATTTTCGCTTAATGTTGTTGATTCTTCTGCTTTCGGCACATTCGTTGAAAATGGCCCTTCTCACATCGATGGCACGTAATATCCTTTGCTTTGCATTCATCTTTATGGCCAAATTTCCATGGTCCCCCGCAGTTAAAGCAAACACGATTAATTGCGTTAATCGTTGCTTCATCCTCCTTTATGATGGTGATAACCTGCTTGCCTTCTAGAATTCCTTTGTGAATGTTCGCTACCTCATATGCTTTACAAGTTTCAGTAACTTTTGACAGCTGCTCACCACGCCCGTCCAGTAATTTTAGCTGCAGTTTTTTATCCTGGACTCCAATGATGACACGATCGCGCAGCATTCGGTCTTCGTACGACTTGCCACACTCACAAATAAAATTGCAATGACGTACTTGCTCTCGCAACTCAGTCTCAAATTCACTAAATGGTTGTCTCTCCTTTTGTGCTATCATATTGAATTTGTATGACTCCATTGCCGTGTTTCTTTGTCGCAGACAAAAATCATCAAATTTTTTTAACACCTCTTCAATTTTCCGTTGCTGAAAGTCACCATTCACTGTAGTTGTCCGAAGCATCGCATCCTGTGTACCATCATTTGGGTACAACGTGTTGTAGATCTGCGACCCTTTTCTGCCCACCAGCCACAAGAAGTTGGCAATTTTGGTCTTCTCCGGTTCCGAGGATTTTCCCGTTGCAATAAGATACATTATGAACTCTTGCTTCCTTGTTGGCCATTCTATCGCTATCATGCTGCAATCCAGCTCTCTGATTGTCCTTTTACTCATGGTCATTGTTTATTTGTACTTTGCAAATTGAACCCAGTGTTGATATTGCTTGACTTTGTGCTGCGCTGGTAGTTATCGATTGTTGAACTAGTTTGTCAATACCGATGGATACTCACTGAGTATCGATACTTTCCTCTGTATGTATATATACTTATATGTGTTTTTCTGTATACGTATGTATTTGCAAATGTATGTACACCGCTTAAATTCACGGTTCAACGTTAACTTTATATTAATTCACCTTTAATAAGTTTTTCGTTTTGATGTTCACACCTTCTGACACCATGTAATGAGCGGGTGCTCATTAATATAACGATGGTTTTAAAATTAATAATATATTTATTTAAGGGCATCCGTACACGTTTGTGGTTGATGACTTGCCAACTTAATATCCAGTGTTATAAATTACGTAAATCTAACAGTGTTGCTTAACTTAACTAACTCCTTAGACTTAGTGCTGGTGGGAGAGAGTTGCTCGATATATAAACGTTGGCTGTTTTCTTCCTCTTGTTTAAGAGCTTTGGTAAGCCTGCGTGTGGCTATTTTAAGCATGTGTTTTGTAGTTGGTGATCTATTGGACTGCCACTCCCTTCGTAGGCGTCGTTTATCTAATACCAGCCGCTCGATTTCTCGGTTAGTTCTGATGTAGTTTGGTTTTGCATACGTCACTGGCGGGGTTGAAGCCTTTGCAGCCGAAACTAGAATATTTTCAAGAGTGTCCGTTGACTTGTCTATATCCTCCTTAGTAGATAATGCCGGCGTTAGTTCTATGTGTGAACAGACAAACTTTTTATATCTTGGCCAGTTTGTTCTAAAATTTGTGAGTCTGTAGGGTGGGTCGACTATGTGGGGGCGATTTAGCATATTTAGAAAAACAGGTGAGTGTTCTGATGATAAATCTGCTAGTGCTTCGGCGGAGACCATGTTGCGGGGGACTTGTTTAGTAATTGCAAAATCAATCAGGTCTGGGATTTTTCTCGGGTCTGCTGGCCAGTATGTAGGACTACCCGGGGATACATAGTCTAGCTTGTTTTTCGGCTTCGCAAACGCATTGTACAATTGCTTACCCTTTGGCGTCACAAGTCGAGATCCCCAATGGGTGTGCTTGGCGTTATAGTCACCCGCTGCGATGAATCTGTCACCTAGTGTGATAAAGAATTCCATGAATTGATCCTCAGAGATTGGACGGCGTGGTGGGCAGTAGTCATTGAACTATTGTTGAGTTGTAAGGCTATGTATGTAGATTGTAAGTGGTTTTTGTCAAAATTGTTTAAGTGGTGGTGTTTTATGCGATTTCTGATGAGTATTTCAGTGCCTCCATGAGCTTTACCATCTGGATGATTTGTACCATAGAACAAGTATCCTGGTATATGAAAATTGTATTTATTTGTGAGGTGCGTTTCTGATAGTAGCATTACGTCGATGTTTTTTTCGTTAATGAACTGTGTGAGTTCTTGTGTATGCCGTGAAACGCCATTTGCGTTCCACAGAGATATCCGTAGGGAAGCCATTATGTGGATTTTGAAGATACAAGAAGTTGTATCAGGATATTTTGGTTTTTCATGAGCTCTTGCAAAGTATTTTGCATGAACGTCATGAAGTCTTTCATGCTTTGTTGAGTCTGTTGGATATTTGTCAATGTATGTATATTTTAAAGTTGGCGATAATTTCGTTGATTAGGGTTCTATGTTGGAGGCCCTTAACTACTATTCTGTGAGGTTTATCTTCCTTCATTTGGTACGTATGGAATTCAATTCCCGAACTATCAAAAAGATTAACAATGGTTCTATAAGTATCAGCGTCTTTAGGAAATATTCTCACTGTTTCCCCTTGATTGACTTTAACTGTTAAATTACCTAGGCTAGTGAGATCAAAAAGATCATTAAAGTTGGTAAGGCTCAGTACTATTTGCGGTGGTTTTGATTGTTTATAAGAATTTTGCTTATCAGTATACTGTTGTGGGCTGTTGGATGTCTTATTTGTCGTCATTACAAACTTCAATTTCTATACCATCACTGGTTACGTCCAATTCCATGTCTAGCATGGCAAACTTATTGTTTGAGTTTGCCTTTCTAATTGTTGCTGAATATGGCTCCAGCTTCGCGTCTCTGACAGCTCTTTTAGAGGTTAGGTGATGAATTTGTCTTCCTCTTCCTCTCTTTCGACAGGATTTTTTTCGCATCAGACAATCTAGGAGCAGCTCTTTCGTAGAGCATGGCCTACTGATTGTTGTAGATGTAGTATTGCAAGTAGCACTTGTAAATGTTATCGTCGTAGTTATTGTGCTTAGGTTAACAGATTCAGTGCATGAAAAGCGTTGATTATTCAATAACTCCATCCTGATATCTAGTGGAGATTTACCAGCTACTTGCCACATTTCTTCATATTAAATCGGGTTATTACTAAGCTGAGAGTTAGAAGTTTTGTTGTTCAAATCGATTTTACAGTTATTAATCCGGTCTATTTTTCTGCTAAGCGCGTTAATTATTACCCCTCTTGCGCGGCTGCGCGCGGAGTGAGGGGTAATGCTCTGCCCTAACGGGCAAGCAAAGCAGTCTTCTCTAACAATACAGTTTTATTTTGGTGTTGTAGTCCAACTGACGACACTGATCGAGACAGCGTCCGGAAAACAAGTGTGCTATTTTAAGCACACGCAGAGTGCACAGCAGATCAACAAAGCTTAGATCAACAGAATTTCGTTTATCCGCGACACAACCGATTTCATTGAGTGCAGATTAGCAACTTTTTTTTCTGAGACGTCCTCTTTGACACTATGAAGTGAAAAGATCGTACCCAAAAATTTTAAGGCTAGAACACGCGGAGACTGGGGTCACTGTTCCGTCAGATGATATCGAAAAGCAACTCCGGCTTAGCTGATTCAATTTGGTTTTATACTACTAAGGCGAAGCCAAGCTTTTATTTGATCTCACAACCTCTTATCCCATGCAATAACTTGCGATCCAAGAAAAAACATTTTTTGTACAAAACTATTGCCTACTTTCGGATTGAATAATTCAAAAAGTGCTGCATACTTCTAGCTGCTTTCCGAAAATGTATCTTCAGGCGCCGCTACAAAACCCCCCGGTAGAATCTGAGTAGGGTATTTTCTCCAAGATACCCTAGAGATACCGCCTGAAGCACTATCACATCCGAATATCCTTGACGTGATAATTACCCAGCGGGCGGCCTTGAATGTCTTCTAGCTCGTAGTAAGCATTTCCAATGTTTTTATACCCTTCGACCATTTACAATGGTCAAAAAAGTGTATACTAACTTTGTGCATATGTATGTAACAGGCAGAAGGACCCCATAAGGATCACTACCCGAGTCGATTGAGCTATGTCCGTCTGTCTGTCCGGATGTCCGTCTGACCAGATGAACACACAGATCTCAGCTATTATAAATGCTAGAACACCAAATTTGGAATGAAGGTTCCTATGTACTCGGGGCAGATCAAGTTTATTTCAAATGTTGGGTGCCACCGCCCCGCAAATAAATAATTTAATTTTTGAACTCAATTTGTAAGCGCTGTATAAAAGGTGTCAGCTAACAAGGGAGGCGGGCGAGCGCAAGGCGCGAGCGCCATCTGTCGAGAATAATGTTAAATCATTTGCGTATGTAAATGTGTATGAATTTAATAGATTATACTACACCGGAACATAGGTCGAAGGGTATCCCACTGTCGCGTGCCGCGCGAATGTTGGTTTTCTTACTGGTTTCTCACTCGAGCCCTTACAAAGGACAGACCAAATTTAGTGCTGTAACCGGTCGCAAAGACAACTTTGCTTAAAATTGCGTCTGAACACTTCTTGAACTGCGTTGAAGGTTATTTCACGGGATCTCAAATTATAATCCTTGTGATTATGCGCATTTTGCATACACTTTCTAGCTTCGGCCCGAACTATTTTGAATGGGTCCGGCCGATCGAACACTAATGAACGGTCTTCTAGCATGTTGAGTTTCCTCAAAAGAGAGTAAGTGTTGCCTGAGATCACCATATGCTGACCGAAAGTCATATAATACGGAGCCGCTCGAGTGTTTCGAGGAACGCAAAGCGCAACAAATTTAATTAAAAGTTTCGTCCCAGTTTTTTTGGTCGGGATGCACATATACGCGAATTGCTCAAAGCACAGATCGATTAACTCGCTCGGAGGCCGTCAGCGTACGTGTTATATCATATCGCTTCATGATCTTTTGAAACGCCTCGGACCGGAACTACGAGCCGTTATCCGAAACCAAAAGTTTCCGGCACGCCAAAAGTCATAAAGATATCGCCTTCGAGGTACTTCACCACAACTTCGGCATTAATTTTTAGCACGGGCTTTAAAAAGACAAACTTCGCAAATGGTCTAAAAATAATGAAAATGCCGATATTCCCACTTCTTGAGCGCGAATATGGGCCGAGAAAATCAACGAATAGGCGCTGAAAAACTAGATGAGTTTCAACAGCTTTTCCCATAGGTGGTCGCAACACATGATTGGGAGTCTTGGTTGATTTGCAGACCTGACAAGCATTGATATATGCTTTGTAAGGATGTTTTCTCAGGCTGGGGTACATATCTCAGTCTCGCCAGGGTCTTTACAGAAAATTTATATATACTAGGACTACTATGACTTTTAGAAAGAGAGACTACTAACAGGTTATGCACTGCTGAGATATGTACAGGGTATAACAGGCGCACATGGTCCACGTCACGCACGTGTACTCGCAGGCCACCTGGTAGCGGATTCTACCACCATGTGGTCCCCTTGAGCTCACGTGCACGCGACTCCTGACCGTTCCTTCGTGTCACGCGTGCGTGGCCGGCCGCTTGCCGTGCGGAACGCCTGTGACCGCAGGTACTTTCGCCTGTACTCCCTCAAGTCGCTCAGTGGTGTATTCCATCACGCCGCAACTCGTTAGAGCACACGCTCACGCGCCCACTTGCCAACTAGCGTTCTACTCACGACACGGCCTACGGATGTGTATACTCAGAATCTCTTACTGGTCGGCGGCAGGATTCATCGTCCTTCAGGGTATTCTGGCACTTTACTTTGCACTAAGTTCACTTTTGAAGAGGTAGCACAACTGGCTTGCTCTGCGGCTCACGATCAACTCCCCTGTGACCTAGTTTCACAGCTCGCAATTCGCTGCTTGCGTTCCGCTGCTTGCCTGGCGCCACTGCCTGTCTATGCACACGCTCTGGGTACCGAGGCACCATTACATGGGTGCGCACTAGGCTCACGCTCTGGGTACCGAGGTACCGTAACTTGTGCGTGCGCTAGGCTCACGTTCTGGGTACCGAGGCACCGTTACATGGGTGTGCACTAGGCTCACGCTCTGGGTAACGAGGCACCGTAACTTGTGCGTGCGCTAGGCTCACGGTCTGGATACCGAGGTACCGTAACTTGTGTGTGCGCTGGTCATGGGCGCCGAACGACTAGGGTTTTGCTTGTGTCGTGTACCCTGTTCGCTGTTTTTGCCCTTATCTAATGCCTTGCTGTCTACGTTTTCTTTAAAAATACTGCGGGGTATATTATTAGACTTAAAGATACCTTATATTTATTTAACAAAATAGAAAAAAACCACAGTCGCGCTGCAAGCGACAGTGGGATACCCTTCGACCTATGTTCCGGTGTAGTTTAATTTGTTAAATTCATACACATATACAAATGATCATGCTTTTAAATTATTGCCGACAGATGTCGCTCGCGCTTTGCGCTCGCCCGCCTCCCTTGTTATCTGATATAAGCACTTGGTTTTATGTACATACTTTCTTAAATAACTTCTGTGTTTATTGTCCGATCGGATTGCAATTTCGAGAATACGTAGATATTTTAATGAGCTTAGTATATGTTAGAAAGTTGTATCTTTTATACAGCGCTTACAAATTGAGTTCAAAAATTAAATTATTTATTTGCGGGGGCGGTGGGCGTGGCACCTAACATTTGAAATAAACTTGATCAGCTTATAGTACACAGGAGTCTTCCTGCCAAATTTGGTAACTCTAGCTTTTATAATAGCTGAGATCTGTGCGTTCACACAGACAGTCAGACAGACAGACAGACAGACGGACATGGCTCAATCAACTCGGCTAGTGATCCTGAGCAAGAATATATATACTTTATGGGGTCTCCGACGCCTCCTTCTGCCTGTTACATACATTTGCATAAAGTTAGTATACCCTTTTTTGACCATTTTCAATGGTCGAAGGGTATAAAAATGTGCCGCGCTTTATGCAGCGTCACATTAATATCGTAAACTAAGTTAGGCCAAAAAATAATATCGTCTCACTCGCTCAATAGTTTTGTGTATGCCTCCGTGAGATGCCATAGGACTATTATGCGCTCGTGATATTACTAGTGATACCAATTCTTTGGGGACCGAAAGCTTCCACGCACATTCATCGCATGTTCGCTCGCCGGTTAAATGTTCTGCGCGTCTATAGACATATCCTCCTTCGGTCTTTAAGTCGGGAAAGTTGGCGTTGTTGGCTTGCACTTTACTGACCCACTCTTTATATTCGGTGGATTTGAAGTGCTCAGAATCAAGGTGAATAAGCAAACCTTCTTCGATATCAATTGCTACCACTTCGTCTTCATTTACCCGCGACGAGAACTCTGGCACAACATTAAGCGAACCTTTCCTGTGCTTAATTTCGAACTTAAATCTTTGCAGAGCTAAAGCCCACCGAGCCAAACGAGAATTGAGGTCGTGGTTGGACATTAACCATTTTAGAAATGCGTGATCGGTTATGATTGTGAAATCATGCCCTTCCACGTAAGCTCTGAAATGTTTTAGAGCTACACTTGCTGCTAGTCATTCCTGCTCAGTGATAGTATAATTTCGCTGCGATTTGTTGAGCTTCTTTGAAATAAAGGCTTTGAAATAATAAGGTCGCTCATCTCCCTCTTCCGAAGTTTGAACTAACACTGTTCCTACTCCAGTTTTGGTTGCGTCGCAATTTTTGGCAAAGGGTTTGGTGAAATGGGGTTAAACAATAGTCTAAGTGAGGTAAGATTTTAATTCTTCCAATTCTTTTATAGCAGTCTCAGTAAGAGAAAATCTTCTTTTGGTGGTCATGAGATCGGTCAAAGGGGAAGCCAGAGTTGCAAATTTAGATACAAACTTGCGGTACCACCCACACATTCCCATGAATCTTCTTAAACTGCGAAGAGTTTTGGGAAAAGGAAATTGAGTGATTGCCGACACCTTCTCAGGATCTCTTCGAATTCCACCATCTCCAATAATGTGGCCTTAATATCTCACATGATTGTTAATTGTCAATCCTGCCCGCTTTATGTGAAGCGCAATCTCTCTGAGGACTCAATATGCCTCTCAAAACTGCAAGAAACTGAGCAAATCATCTAAATAAATAAAGACATCATTTCTGAGATTAAATGGAACTACTTTATCCATTAATCGCGACATGGTACTGGTGGCGTTGCACAAACCAAAAGGCATAACCTTGAATTGGTAAAGCGGCCTACCAGGTACGGTGAATGCTGTCTAATCGCGTGATTGCGGTTCTAAGAGCATTTGCCAATAAGCGTCTTTCAGTGATATATTCATCCTTTGGCAGACGGCTTAATATACCGCTTATTTGAGGGAGTGGTTAAGCGTCCTTTTCCGTAAAGGATCAAACAAATTCCAAACAAATTCGAACCTTTCCTGGTTTTGTCATCATAACTTTTGGTGAATACCATGCGCTATAACGTTAAGGCTCAACATCCTGTCAATTTCGGCGTACATTTCCTTCTCTACAGCTGGAGAAACCGGAAAATGTCTTTGCTTTACAGGTTTAGCATTGCCTATGTCGATTATCAGGTTAGTTTTTGCTCACCCTTCCTCAACAAATGAGGGGAAACATCTGATCACAAGATTTAGCTTCGACTGTTGATCTTGTGTTAAGGCGTGTTGTTCAACCTCAGGATTTTGAATGTCTTTCTGTTTAAAATGTAACTCGGCTATTTCTAGTTCTTTGGGGAATATCCCAAAAAGCCTCTAAAAATCCATGCCAAGATACAGTTCCCGTTGCAACGAAGGAACTATGTATAAGTCCAGAGACTTTTTCTTGGTTCTACATTCTACGTTTAATTTAATGTTTCCTAGTATACGCTGTGAACTACCATCAGTCGTAGACACAGTTGCTTCTATAGGTTTGTAAACCACGTCTCCGTTAAGAACTTCTGCGGCCAAAGTACCTCCTATACAGCTTATTGACGCCCCTGAATCTAGCAGTCCATGCACCGTTCGATTCAGCAGCCGAATTGGCAAATAAGGAAGAGGATCTGTAGGTGAGGCGGGTATTGTGCAATTGTGGCTTAATGCAATCTGACACTCTTTAACATGTTTATAAAAGCTTTTTATCCTAATGGAACTTCTAGACGGTGAACGCCGTAATAAGGTAGTAGAAATACTTTCGAGGGAAGAAATTGCCTGTAAATTGTGAATTTTCCGATGAAGAAGAGTTAAGTCAGGTTTTATAAGTAAGTCCGGTGATTTTGCTGATGTATCTAGAAGTACATCAATCCTTAATCTGTCTTCGTTCCCTGATTGCGCTGCGCACTCGAAGCCTTCGCTTTGGGTGGCGACTTCTGCGTGCGGCCTTTCGAGTTTTTTGAACACTTACTGCAGTGTGGCTTGTGTTGGTGTTGGTTGCACCACGACCGTAACAAAAAACTCGTCTTTCAGCTAAACGATCCTGATACCTATGTCCCTCTTGGTTGCAGTTCCAACAAATTAAAATTAACGCTTCGACTTCGATTACACGTGGATCTGAATCCGATTCTTCTTCTGTGTTTTCCTTTATAAGTTCAGCAACTTCTCGTCGATAAGGTGTCCCTTTAACATATATTCTAAAAAGTTCTCTCGTCTTCGATAAATGCCTCTCAATTCTGATACCGTTTTTATTTCAATGTTATTTCTAAGAAGACGTACTATTTTCATTTCCTTTGCCTTCAAAGAGAAAACTGGCGTTTTTGCATAACACCGAACAATTTCCCTCCAATATTTGCACGGTAAGTGCTTCTACTCTGTAAATAAGAAACCTGTTCCCGAGAACTTTATTTTCCATCCCTTTAATATATGGACAACTTTGTCGGGACGATTTATCCCGTGTTTTTGGGTTCGTCGATGTTCTACCCCTGAGACGGAACCTACTTCATGTGAAGAGTTTTCTATCGGGGTTTATGCTCCTGTATTATTTAAAGTCGACTCAGGAGGTGTAATCATGAGTCTTTGCATGGTTTCCATGACTGAATTCTGTATAAGTTCACTCATTTTCTCAGACAGACTTTGTTAGAAGCCTCTCCAGGGTTTATTCTATCGCTGGCAGTTTCGATTGTTTTTGCAGCGTTCGCTGAGGTGGATGCCCTATCGCAATCTGAAGAATCCCCGGAATTATCTGTAGGCAATCGACTTTTGGATTTTCCACGGGTAGTTACACCTTCAGGCAAACAGACGGCATTACATCTTGGACATTTGTTGTCACTTTTGAAATGCGCTGCAATACATATCTTATGAAAATCATGATTGCACGATGTTTTATAATTTTCAGCAACTGAATTAATATGTGTTTCACATAATGAACACACTAACTTTGACTGGGCATCAGCACCTGTTTTCCCGGGAGATCGGTCAAGCCCCATACTGTACACGATTTATAACAGTTACTAATAAAACCAACTAACTTCAAACAGACCAAGCAATCCAAAAAAAATTTAAAAAAAAAAAATAAACAGAGGTATTTTTCATTAATCAATTTACTATCAAAAGTAATTTAACGTTTTCTTTAATGCAGTTAATATTTAACGATTTTATTTAAAAATTTAACTCTATTCATGACGTTGCGCGCAATGTATGAGGATTAATTTAAATTACCATATATTTTGTTTTCCGAGAAATTTTATAGAAAAGACAAAAGACTTCGACTTAAGTTCTATTTCTTTGATCGAATTAGGGAAATAGTAATGAATGCACACGGACAGTGGACTTTCGTAAGCTAATAACTAAACAGGCTTATAAAAAGAAAATTGAATTTTTGAACGCGGATAGAGCAATACTCGGAAGCAACACAATTATATTCCAGCGCACGAATCTTCAATCTTTTAATTCAAGTAAGGGACAGATTCACTAGCAAATAGTGTGGTATCTCAATTTGGACAAAAGGTCAACCTGAGTTTGACTTTCTATTGCATTTCCGCTAACTGAATGATACCTGACCACCAAAACATAGTAGAGGAGATTTTTACCTTAAACTTTTTATTATAGACTTAATTCAACTATATGTTACTTTTAATGTATTCCAACGCCAAAGAGAATAATTAAACAAAAGATTGAAATCGAGAATTGAAAACTTGAACGAATTTGAAAAAAAGAAAGAAAGTATACGAAAGATTATTTTTGAATCTTTTATTAATGAGTACTTTATTCAATGAGGTCCATACGTTAAGCGCCACTTTTCTTAATAATAATAATAAGATATTAACTGTAACGTGCAACGGTATATAGTTTTGTCGGATGATCTGTGCTTGCCGGGCACGTTATAATATCCGGCTCTTGCTCGTCGGCTTTGGGGGTGAAGGTCATGCTTGGCCAGATCGTATTCCCGCTACACTAACTTATTACTATCAAGAATCGAAATAAACGTGTCTCTGGTGACCCTTTTGTCCGCGGAATCATCAGCATGAGTTCAATTTCTAGTAACTTAGCTGATCGACATTATCATCCTAGATTCAGTGCAGTGTAGGAGCACAAGGAATCATTCATCAGAGTAGGGCTACGTAATAGCGGACACACCTAAGAAAATTCTAAAATTGGGAGCCAGAAGAATGGCGCGTAAGAAAAATGTACTATATGCATTTGTAGTATGTAGATATTTTCATTAATGTGGCATAAAAATTATAAATGGGCGTGCGTATAAAAAACATTAATTCTATATGTAGGGAGTATGTAAAAAGACTAAAGAGTATCGTATACTTAGCATGCAAGAGTAGGCGTAAAACAAATATAATAAAAAAACTTAATCAATATATAAGTATTAGTTGCTAGCCATATGCTGCTGAGCCTCGAACAGAGCAAGAAAGAGCTTCATAAAAATATCATTTCATTAATTATTTCTTTTAATTTTTTTTTATTTGTTTTAAAATAAATTCATATTAAGAAACGTTTTTTGTTTAATTTGGTAGCTCATGTGGTGTTATAAAGAAAAAAAATGTATAAATGTATAAGTGAACTACTGTGCATGCATCAAAAAAAATAAAAAGAACCAGTAAGAAAAGCAACAGTCGCGCGGCACGCGACAGTGGGATACCCTTCGACCTATGTTCCTATGTATGTAGACATATACATATGCACATACTTTGCAATTATTCTCGACAGATCGCGCTCGCGCTTCGCGCTCGCCCGCCTCCCTTGTTAGCTGACACAAGCACTTGGTTTTATGCACATACTTTCTTAAATAACTTCTGTGTTTATTGACCGATCGGATTACAATTTCGAGAATACGTAGATATTTTAATGAGCTTAGTATATGTTAGAAAGTTGTATCTTTTATACAGCGCTTACAAATTGAGTTCAAAAATTAAATTATTTATTTGCGGGGGCGGTGGGCATGGCACCTAACATTTGAAATAAACTTGATCAGCTTATAGTACACAGGAGTCTTCCTGCCAAATTTGGTAACTCTAGCTTTTATAATAGCTGAGATCTGTGCGTTCACACAGACAGTCAGACAGACAGACAGACAGACGGACATGGCTCAATCAACTCGGCTAGTGATCCTGAGCAAGAATATATATACTTTATGGGGTCTCCGACGCCTCCTTCTACCTGTTACATACATTTGCATAAAGTTAGTATACCCTTTTTTGACTATTTTCAATGGTCGAACGGTATAAAAATGTGCCGCGCTTTATGCAGCGTCACATTAATATCGTAAACTAAGTTAGGCCAAAAATAATATCGTCTCACTCGCTCAATAGTTTTGTGTATGCCTCCGTGAGATGCCATAGGACTATTATGCGCTCGTGATATTACTAGTGATACCAATTCTTTGGGGACCGAAAGCTTCCACGCACATTCATCGCATGTTCGCTCGCCGGTTAAATGTTCTGCGCGTCTATAGACATATCCTCCTTCGGTCTTTAAGTCGGGAAAGTTGGCGTTGTTGGCTTGCACTTTACTGACCCACTCTTTATATTCGGTGGATTTGAAGTCTTCAGAATCAAGGTGAATAAGCAAACCTTCTTCGATATCAATTGCTACCACTTCGTCTTCATTTACCCGCGACGAGAACTCTGGCACAACATTAAGCGAACCTTTCCTGTGCTTAATTTCGAACTTAAATCTTTGCAGAGCTAAAGCCCACCGAGCCAAACGAGAATTGAGGTCGTGGTTGGACATTAACCATTTTAGAAATGCGTGATCGGTTATGATTGTGAAATCATGCCCTTCCACGTAAGCTCTGAAATGTTTTAGAGCTACACTTGCTGCTAGTCATTCCTGCTCAGTGATAGTATAATTTCGCTGCGATTTGTTGAGCTTCTTTGAAATAAAAGCTTTGAAATAATAAGGTCGCTCATCTCCCTCTTCCGAAGTTTGAACTAACACTGTTCCTACTCCAGTTTTGGTTGCGTCGCAATTTTTGGCAAAGGGTTTGGTGAAATGGGGTTAAACAATAGTCTAAGTGAGGTAAGATTTTAATTCTTCCAATTCTTTTATAGCAGTCTCAGTAAGAGAAAATCTTCTTTTGGTGGTCATGAGATCGGTCAAAGGGGAAGCCAGAGTTGCAAATTTAGATACAAACTTGCGGTACCACCCACACATTCCCATGAATCTTCTTAAACTGCGAAGAGTTTTGGGAAAAGGAAATTGAGTGATTGCCGACACCTTCTCAGGATCTCTTCGAATTCCACCCTCTCCAATAATGTGGCCTTAATATCTCACATGATTGTTAATTGTCAATCCTGCCCGCTTTATGTGAAGCGCAATCTCTCTGAGGACTCAATATGCCTCTCAAAACTGCAAGAAACTGAGCAAATCATCTAAATAAATAAAGACATCATTTCTGAGATTAAATGCAACTACTTTATCCATTAATCGCGACATGGTACTGGTGGCGTTGAACAAACCAAAAGGCATAACCTTGAATTGGTAAAGCGGCCTACCAGGTACGGTGAATGCTGTCTAATCGCTGTGATATATTCATCCTTTGGCAGACGGCTTAATATACCGCTTATTTGAGGGAGTGGTTAAGCGTCCTTTTCCGTAAAGGATCAAACAAATTCCAAACAAATTCGAACCTTTCCTGGTTTTGTCATCATAACTTTTGGTGAATACCATGCGCTATAACGTTAAGGCTCAACATCCTGTCAATTTCGGCGTACATTTCCTTCTCTACAGCTGGAGAAACCGGAAAATGTCTTTGCTTTAGAGGTTTAGCATTGCCTATGTCGATTATCAGGTTAGTTTTTGCTCACCCTTCCTCAACAAATGAGGGAAAACATCTGATCACAAGATTTAGCTTCGACTGTTGATCTTGTGTTAAGGCGTGTTGTTCAACCTCAGGATTTTGAATGTCTTTCTGTTTAAAATGTAACTCGGCTATTTCTAGTTCTTTGGGGAATATCCCAAAAAGCCTCTAAAAATCCATGCCAAGATACAGTTCCCGTTGCAACGAAGGAACTATGTATAAGTCCAGAGACTTTTTCTTGGTTCTACATTCTACGTTTAATTTAATGTTTCCTATTATACGCTGTGAACTACCATCAGTCGTAGAAACAGTTGCTTTTATAGGTTTGTAAACCACGTCTCCGTTAAGAACTTCTGCGGCCAAAGTACCTCCTATACAGCTTATTGACGCCCCTGAATCTAGCAGTCCATACACCGTTCGATTCAGCAGCCGAATTGGCAAATAAGGAAGAGGATCTGTAGGTGAGGCGGGTATTGTGCAATTGTGGCTTAATGCAATCTGACACTCTTTAACATGTTTATAAAAGCTTTTTATCCTAATGGAACTTCTAGACGGTGAACGCCGTAATAAGGTAGTAGAAATACTTTCGAGGGAAGAAATTGCCTGTAAATTGTGAATTTTCCGATGAAGAAGAGTTAAGTCAGGTTTTATAAGTAAGTCCGGTGATTTTGCTGATGTATCTAGAAGTACATCAATCCTTAATCTGTCTTCGTTCCCTGATTGCGCTGCGCACTCGAAGCCTTCGCTTTGGGTGGCGACTTCTGCGTGCGGCCTTTCGAGTTTTTTGAACACTTACTGCAGTGTGGCTTGTAGGTGTTGGTTGCACCACAACCGTAACAAAAGACTCGTCTTTCAGCTAAACGATCCTGATACCTATGTCCCTCTTGGTTGCAGTTCCAACAAATTAAAATTAACGCTTCGACTTCGATTACACGTGGATCTGAATCCGATTCTTCTTCTGTGTTTTCCTTTATAAGTTCAGCAACTTCTCGTCGATAAGGTGTCCCTTTAACATATATTCTAAAAAGTTCTCTCGTCTTCGATAAATGCCTCTCAATTCTGATACCGTTTTTATTTCAATGTTATTTCTAAGAAGACGTACTATTTTCATTTCCTTTGCCTTCAACGAGAAAACTGGCGTTTTTGCATAACACCGAACAATTTCCCTCCAATATTTGCACGGTAAGTGCTTCTACTCTGTAAATAAGAAACCTGTTCCCGAGAACTTTATTTTCCATCCCTTTAATATATGGACAACTTTGTCGGGACGATTTATCCCGTGTTTTTGGGTTCGTCGATGTTCTACCCCTGAGACGGAACCTACTTCATGTGAAGAGTTTTCTATCCGGGTTTATGCTCGTGTATTATTTAAAGTCGACTCAGGAGGTGTAATCATGAGTCCTTGCATGGTTTCCATGACTGAATTCTGTATAAGTTCACTCATTTTCTCAGACAGACTTTGTTAGAAGCCTGCGCTCTATTGTAATTAAAGCGATAGCATTCATAGCCTCTCCAGGGTTTATTCTATCGCTGGCAGTTTCGATTGTTTTTGCAGCGTTCGCTGAGGTGGATGCCCTATCGCAATCTGAAGAATCCCCGGAATTATCTGTAGGCAATCGACTTTTGGATTTTCCACGGGTAGTTACACCTTCAGGCAAACAGACGGCATTACATCTTGGACATTTGTTGTCACTTTTGAAATGCGCTGCAATACATATCTTATGAAAATCATGATTGCACGATGTTTTATAATTTTCAGCAACTGAATTAATATGTGTTTCACATAATGAACACACTAACTTTGACTGGGCATCAGCACCTGTTTTCCCGGGAGATCGGTCAAGCCCCATACTGTACACGATTTATAACAGTTACTAATAAAACCAACTAACTTCAAACAGACCAAGCAATCCAAAAAAAATTTAAAAAAAAAAAATAAACAGAGGTATTTTTCATTAATCAATTTACTATCAAAAGTAATTTAACGTTTTCTTTAATGCAGTTAATGTTTAACGATTTTATTTAAAAATTTAACTCTATTCATGACGTTGCGCGCAATGTATGAGGATTAATTTAAATTACCATATATTTTGTTTTCCGAGAAATTTTATAGAAAAGACAAAAGACTTCGACTTAAGTTCTATTTCTTTGATCGAATTAGGGAAATAGTAATGAATGCACACGGACAGTGGACTTTCGTAAGCTAATAACTAAACAGGCTTAAAAAAAGAAAATTGAATTTTTGAACGCGGATAGAGCAATACTCGGAAGCAACACAATTATATTCCAGCGCACGAATCTTCAATCTTTTAATTCAAGTAAGGGACAGATTCACTAGCAAATAGTGTGGTATCTCAATTTGGACAAAAGGTCAACCTGAGTTTGACTTTCTATTGCATTTCCGCTAACTGAATGATACCTGACCACCAAAACATAGTAGATGAGATTTTTACCTTAAACTTTTTATTATGGACTTAATTCAACTATATGTTACTTTTAATGTATTCCAACGCCAAAGAGAATAATTAAACAAAAGATTGAAATCGAGAATTGAAAACTTGAACGAATTTGAAAAAAAGAAAGAAAGTATACGAAAGATTATTTTTGAATCTTTTATTAATGAGTACTTTATTCAATGAGGTCCATACGTTAAGCGCCACTTTTCTTAATAATAATAATAAGATATTAACTGTAACGTGCAACGGTATATAGTTTTGTCGGATGATCTGTGCTTGCCGGGCACGTTATAATATCCGGCTCTTGCTCGTCGGCTTTGGGGGTGAAGGTCATGCTTGGCCAGATCGTATTCCCGCTACACTAACTTATTACTATCAAGAATCGAAATAAACGTGTCTCTGGTGACCCTTTTGTCCGCGGAATCATCAGCATGAGTTCAATTTCTAATAACTTAGCTGATTGACATTATCATCCTAGATTCAGTGCAGTGTAGGAGCACAAGGAATCATTCATCAGAGTAGGGCTACGTAATAGCGGACACACCTAAGAAAATTCTAAAATTGGGAGCCAGAAGAATGGCGCGTAAGAAAAATGTACTATATGCATTTGTAGTATGTAGATATTTTCATTAATGTGGCATAAAAATTATAAATGGGCGTGCGTATAAAAAACATTAATTCTATATGTAGGGAGTATGTAAAAAGGCTAAAGAGTATCGTATACTTAGCATGCAAGAGTAGTAGTAGTATAATAAAAAAACTTAATCAATATAGAAGTATTAGTTGCTAGCCATATGCTGCTGAGCCTCGAACAGAGCAAGAAAGAGCTTCATAAAAATATCATTTCATTAATTATTTCTTTTAATTTTTTTTTATTTGTTTTAAAATAAATTCATATTAAGAAACGTTTTTTGTTTAATTTGGTAGCTCATGTGGTGTTATAAAGAAAAAAAATGTATAAATGTATAAGTGAACTACTGTGCATGCATCAAAAAAAATAAAAAGAACCAGTAAGAAAAGCAACAGTCGCGCGGCACGCGACAGTGGGATACCCTTCGACCTATGTTCCTATGTATGTAGACATATACATATGCACATACTTTGCAATTATTCTCGACAGATCGCGCTCGCGCTTCGCGCTCGCCCGCCTCCCTTGTTAGCTGACACAAGCACTTGGTTTTATGCACATACTTTCTTAAATAACTTCTGTGTTTATTGACCGATCGGATTACAACTTCGAGAATACGTAGATATTTTAATGAGCTTTGTATATGTTAAAGTCAGAGTTCAAAAATTAAATTATTAATATGCGGGGGCGGTGGGCGTGGCACCCAACATTTGGAATAAACTTGATCTGCGCCGGCTACACAGAAATGTTCATGCCAAATTTGGTAACTCTAGCTCTTATAATAGCTGAGATCTGTGTGTTCATCTGGTCATCCATACATCCGGACATCCGGACAGACAGAGAGACATGGCTCAATCGACTCGGCTAGTGAACCTGAGCACGAATATATCTACTTTATGGGGTCTGCCACGCCTGCTTCTGCCTGTTACATACATTTGCACAAAGTTAGTATACCCTTTTTTGACCATTTTCAATGGTCAAAGGGTATAAAAATAAAAAGCAATTAGGTTTATAATGGATCGAACTCACCGCGTTGTTACTTCCATCGGCGAAAGATCGATCTTCCGGATCCTGGAAAAATGTGGCATGCTGGTGTGCTTGTTATAATTATACCCTTCGATATTGAATGAGGTGGCGGCAATGATTTCTTCCTTCTTGGGGGGATCATAGATTTGGGGATAAACAGGCTGTGAATGCTGAAACTCGAAAACCGACGCGAAAACAATTCGATATAAAAGAGACAATTCGGGGCGCGTGGCGTTCACTTCACTTTTATTCTTTCAACTCCTTTTTACATAGGTAAAGATTAGCTTAAGCCTAACTTAACATAGTCTGTTGGATAAAAGAGCGCCAGAGCCCTCGGTAACTCTCGCACTGTTTACGCCGATATGCTGCCTATTTTTCGGCGGCGAGTTTCGGCGTAAATATCCCGCCCCCCTTGCAATACTATTGCAAATATGAGGATGGAGACGGGATCTTTTGAATGCCGCTGGAGGGGCGCTGGCGCTATGTCTTGAAGACACCGGAAAGTACCCAGCCGAACAGAGTGTTCTGGGCCAACGGGGGATGGAACCAGCCCTGGAAGGAGTACGTCTCCATAGACGTCGGCCCCCAGAACAATGGAGACTCTGCTTGGCACATGGCATCGAGAGTCCTCCAGCGTAATGCCTGGATAGCTGGATTGGAGTTCCTTATTGACCTTTTGTGCCGGAGTCCTGATCTGCACATCTTCCATCTTCAGAGTCACTGTGGTGGAGAACTCTGGCGACGCCCTTGACCTGAACAAGGCTCGGCAAAACCCATTTTCGGCGGAAAGGCCAAAGGCCTGTGCCAATGAGGTGGGCATGCGGCTATATGGACTGCAAGCGTCCAACAGCACGCGCACCTCGAAAATTTTGCCGTCCGTGTCCAGGTTTACTATGGCGGTCGGCATCATGCTGATCGCCACAGAAGGGGATGTCGCCAGGGACACGGATGACGAGGTTGCCTGCATCTCCTGCATCTCGGATTGGGAGGTGATTGGAAGGTGGAGAAGCGTGTGGTGGCCCTCGCCGCATGTGCGACAAGTGCCGCCACTGCGACATGAACCCTTGGAGTGTTCATGGGCAAGGCAGTTCGGGCAGTATTTGTTGATCAATACTGCCCGAAGACGCTTCTCCGCAGCCAGACGCAGGAATCGTTGGCACTTCTTGAGGGCGTGGACTCCTCTGCAGACTCGGCATCGAAAGGAGTTCACTCCCTTTGGCTTTGCCGGTGTGTGTGCTTTGGGTGGTGCCATCTCAATAATCTGGAAAAGAGAAGGTGGATATAGATTAATGTTTGGAGAACATATATCCACTGATCGATCAGTGCACAAGGTTAGGAGGGTGTCTGGACTCTGTCCTCTAAAGGAAGTAGTGGAAAGAAAGTTGTTTTCACACTCTGATTCACAACCTTTGACCAGCTTGGCTGGTGGATCTTCCACAACCGGAAACTTGGTGAGAAGATCATCAAGCCTTTGTTATGTGCTGATCTTGATCCTCGTTGTAAAGGAGGAAATGGTCGTAAGATTCGACTTGGATACTGGTCCAGTGAGGACCCAGCCGAATATAGTCTCTTGACCGAGCAAAGTTCCACAAATTTTGGATACAGAGCCACTCTTCATGATGGATGGGAGAATATCGGCTCCTAGGAGCACGTCTATCTGAGAGCTCTGGTGGAAATGCGGATCAGCGAGTTGGAGGTTTGGCAGGTCCTTCAGAAGATCCTTGGAAATTGAATAGGATGGAAGGTTACCTGCCAATTGGGGAAGAACAAAGGCTTCAGTTTTTAGCTGTAACCTGGGAATGATCGGGGAGCCAATCTGGAAGTGGCACAACTTTTGTGGATTGACTGAGATGGCTGGATTTAAGCCAGCTACTTTAACTTGCACGGTTTGGTAGGAGGGCTGTATGATGTTAAACATCCGTTCGGAAATGAACGTACCTCTGATCCTGGATCGATCAGTGCACGTGCCTTATAAGTCATGCCCAAATGGTAAACATTTATAAGAGCAGTGCCGAGAAGAACACCTTGTGTGTTCGCCGTGAAGTAATTCTGAATATTAGTCGTTGGAGAAGTGGACTGTATATTAGAATTGGGAGTTGGTGTAGAATCTGCTGAAGAGGGCGCAGTAGGAGGGGGGCCACGATGCAGGAGTGTATTGTGGCGACCATTGCACGTAAAACAGTTGTGTTGACTCGTGCAATCTTTAAGGATATGTCCTCTTGCAAAGCAGTTCAGACACAACTTCTGCTGTTTGATGAAATTGGACCTTTCATCAACAGCCATTTGGAGAAAGCGCGGACACAGACGTATAGGATGGTTCTCCTTTGAGCAAAGTTTGCAAGTTTGTGGTTTGCCTACAACCTTTGTCTCAAAAGAGTTGACCTTCCTCGTAGGAGGCTCTTTTCGAGCAGGTTTTGGACTAGTCTGTGCGCTTGTACTGGGTTGTACGTCCTCTATCGCTTCCAATGTGCGATAGCGCTCTGAAAGGAAATCTGACATTTCCTTCCACGACGGAATTTCAGCCTTGTTTTGTACTGACTGCTCCCAAAGTGACAACGTCAGCCTTGGGAGTTTAGACGAGCATAGGAAGACAAGAAGGCAATCCCAATCCCAGTTCTCCGTGCTGATTTTGGAGTGGTCTAGAGCCGTTAAGCAACTTTGAATAGTGCTTTGAAGGACTTGGTCGGCGGCTCCAGACTCGTAAGGAACTGACGGAAGGTTAAAAATGATTTTAAGTTGGCTGTTGACTATCAGCCTCTTATTTTCGAACCTGTCCGTCAAGTTCTTCCAAGCAGAAGAGAAACCCTCGTTTGTGAGAGGGGATTTGGATACGATTGCCTTCGCTTCTCCGCTGGTCTTCGCATTTAGATGGAATAATTTCTCGATCTGACTTAGGCCGGGATCGGAAATGTAGACCGCTGTGAAGAGATCACGGAAAGTTGGCCATTTAAGGTAATCACCGCTGAAAACTTCAGCATCGAAAGGTGGTGACCGGTAGCTTCGTGGGTGGAAGGCTACTTGTGCTGCTGCAGGTGCTGGAGTGGGAGCCGTTGCAGTCTCTATACTCTCATTTAACTGAGAGGCAGTTTCCTCGTATATGGAGTAGCAGTGGTCATACCGGGCTTGCATGGCGATCTTGTCCGCAGCATTCGTCTCCGTTTGAGACAATGCGTTGGAACAGAGTTCATATTTCAGTTCTACGGCAGTCCATATGGAGCGAAGCTGCTCAAGACGCACTCTGTGAGTGTGAAGTGAGGCTGTAGGAGAATTTTGAATCCTAGCTTCGAACTGCGTGAGCTTATCAGAAGCGTTAATGAACTCTTGGAGTGACATTTTTATTGCCAGTGAGATCTGATGACCAACTGAACGAGTAACTGGAGGAGTGTGCACCGAAATTGTTGGCACCTGACTAACTTTAGATGTGGCCGGAGTTAAAACTTTCCGCAATGTGGCGGGAGAAGGCGTTCTACCAAGAAGGGAACTTGGAAGAGAGCTGGAGCGTCTGTGCTTAGTCGTGGGTACAACAAGGTGTTTCTTGGTGTCTTTACTGTCAATTGGCATAACAGGCTTTCAAAAAAGCGACAAAAATGCAATTGATGCTGTTGACGGAAGCAGAAACTTGAAAGAGAAGAGCGTAGAAAATTGGACGAACAGAATTTTCTTGTTTTAACAATAAACAAGAATATTAAGCAAATCAATCGGAAATTTTATCGAATCTGGTTGAGCGTGGAATATGTTGGTAGATTACAAGGCAACACTTTTTGGAAAAACGTTGCAAAAAAATATAATATATAAATATTATTTTATAAATATCGATATATTTTATTGAGTAATAATAATTATCGAGACAATTATTATACTCAGCGTGAAATTCTAAGAAAAGACGCAATATAATTTATTTACAAATAATAAATTATATTGTAAAAAATAAATAAAAAATAAAAATAAATAAATAATTATTTATTATTAGGATATATTTTCTCAGACGGAGGAAAATATATTCGATAATTTTTTGCAATGTTGCAGCGCCTTGTAATACCACAACACAGTGCACAATGAGACGATAAATAAAAAATAAGTGACTTTAAAAGTCACGGTTGCCCACTACGTGATATTTTAATATTTGAGCTAGTGCAGCCCTGGAACGATAACACTGAGTGAATAGAAAAAAGTGGCGGTTGGTCGATTGTGATCGAACTGCGATCACTAAGGCAAACTGCGATCACTACTCAAAAGGTAAACAAAGAAATAATAAATATTTTATTATTTCTTTGTATTAGATTAAGTGGACCAACAAATTAAATGCTTTTAAAACAGAACATTTGCAATAATATAATATATAGTTTTGTGTTAATATGTAAATCAGTTCAAATAACTAATTATAAGAATATATGTGTGTAGTGCCGGTGCAGCCGAAATATTGCTGCCGGTCAAAGTGTATTGGTATATGTTAATAAATTTAATAAATGTAAAAGGAATACAGTGTCATCTTTTTTATTTTTTTGGGTGTTAGATTTGGAGGTACAATTGCCACTTGAGGTGCGGACCTTGGCAATGTACTAATGGGCAACGTAAGTATGTAATGTGCATATGTATATATTACACATATATTAACATACAATTTAATTAGTTTTGGAGAATGTATGTACCTTTGTTCAAATGAAAAAGGGTAGGAGAAGGTACATACATGTATGTGGCAGAGGCTTGTAAATGGAATTAGACGGATAAACTGTGTGTAATTTGTGACTCGTATTTCCATACATATATGTATGGAAATCTTACGAAGGTGGCAGTCGTCTGTAAGTAAGTATGTACTTACTAATGCAGCAACATATGTACATACAGAGATGCCGGTGGCGCAAATTGCGAGGTAAGGAGAAAGTAGAAAATCTATCTTTTCACCAAGGAACAATTACACACAGTCCTCTGCCGCATAAAAATAAGTAAAAAATGTAGTACTTATCTGGGGGATCCTGACGAGATACCGATGACCTAGTAGTTCGAGCGGAGCGTGGGGATGAAAATCCAGCGACGTGATGTCCAAATGTAAAAAATAAGATCCGGCTCGAAGGACCAATGAATGTGGTGGCGGCAATGATTTCTTCCTTCTTGGGGGGATCGTAGATTTGGGGATGAACAGGCTGTGAATGCTGAAACTCGAAAACCGACGCGAAAACAATTCGATATAAAAGAGACAATTCGGGGCGCGTGGCGTTCACTTCACTTTTATTCTTTCAACTCCTTTTTACATAGGTAAAGATTAGCTTAAGCCTAACTTAACATAGTCTGTTGGATAAAAGAGCGCGAGAGCCCTCGGTAACTCTCGCACTGTTTACGCCAATATGCTGCCTACTTTTCGGCGGCGAGTTTCGGCGTAAACAGATATATATATTATATTATATATATCGATATTATATCGATAACTTACAAACAGTATTACTTAACTAATAGGTGGCTAACAGGGTTGCCACAGTACTCCCCCTCCATTGATGCTGTCACGACATTTTGTTTGTTTTTCATACGTGCGAATTGTTTTTGAAGTTTCGTCTTTCTGTGCAGAATCATCTTTTAAGAAGAATGCTGGTTTTAATCTATCGACAGAAATTGCTGTCTTTTTATCGTCTTTCCTTATGATGCAATCCCGATTAGACTCACATTGAATGATTTCGTATGGACCAATATACGGCGATTCTAGTGGCTGTTTAACTGAATCGACTCTGACGAAAACATGTGTGCAGTCATGCATTCCTTTTTTTATAAAAAATTTGTCTTTTATATGATGCGATGTTGCTGTTGGCCGAACTTCTCTCATATGACTGCGAAACTTTGTTAAAAACATCTCAGGATCAGATACGGCATCTATGTCGTCGAAGAATTCCTTTGGAACTCGCAAGACTGTGCCATATAGCATTTCCGCTGCTGACGATTTAAAATCCTCTTTATAGCATGTCCGTAATCCCAGCAGAACAGTTGGAAGCATTTCAGACCAAGGAAATTCTGGGTGGCACATGAGTGCAGCTTTAAATGATCTGTGCCATCTTTCCATAAAACCATTCGACTGGGGATGATAAGGGGTAGTATGGATATGCTTACCACCGACCATCTTGAGCAGCTGCTTAAATAAAGCTGACTCAAACTGACTGCCTTGGTCTGTAGTTAACGTCTTAGGCGTACCATAACGAGCTACCCAATGTGTCCAAAATGCTGAGGCGACTGTCTCCGCTGTCATGTCTTTTAATGGCACCGCTTCAGCCCAACGTGAGAACCGATCAATAATCGTAAGACAATAGTGATATCCTTGTTGAAGAGGCATTACTACGATGTCCATGTGAACGTGTTAAAATCTGTTGTCAGGAACTTCGATTTTGCTGGGCTGAAGTGAGTTGTGTTTATGAATCTTAGCCCGTTGACATGGGAGATAGTTAGATAGTTAGATAGATAGATAGATAGTTGCGGCGATTTAATTTAACACCAATAATCTTTTTAATACCGGGTCAAAGTATTTCGTTTCGTTAATTTCGTATCTGAAAAACTATTCCGATTTTTCATTGGCGCCCGAGCAGGGACATCGGTATTAGTATTTATTTTCGTTGATTATTGGTGGTGTAAATTCGGTTTTCGCGTTTTTAAGTGCCAAGATATGTCAAGCCGCTCATCAAGGGAAGTGTCTATGGAATCCACCAAAAGCTACGAGGTAATCTGCACCATAAATTGAGTTCTTTGTGTCGACCCGCAATTGTGCGAGAATACCAAATTATTGGCCAAAAACAAATCATTGTGTAGTGTGATTGTGCACCTTAATACATATATGTACATAAACATATAAAGTTACATAAAGTTTACAAGAGTCTCAATTATTGGTGTCAGTTAATCTTAAAACGAACAACTATACACATGTGTGTGCATACTTGCATGTTAGAAATGCGCATACATATGTACATATACATATAAATTACCTAAAGCCTTTGAACTAAAACAAATAAAATAAAGCAACTTAAAATTCGTTACATATTGAAATTAAATTTTCGGAATTCGCTGGCTACATTTGTTGTATTGCAGTTTTGTACAACAATTTAGAATTGTTGCTGCAATTGTTGAACACACAGTTTAAAGTCGCTTACTCGGTCATTGAACTTTCGCTATTTGCCTGTTCCGCTTTGGTGGTAGCGGCTGTGAGATTACAGCTATTTTTCTTCTGTTCTGCTTAGCAAAGAAGTCGACGGATCTTGGTGCATCGAGTGTTCCGTTATTTCGTGTAGCCGTTTGCTCCGTTAATTGTTTGCCTTCTCAGCTGAGTACTTACATCTTACGTAGCTCATACCCTGTACACATAGGTAAAAGGGTATATAGGTCGAACGGTCAAGTTGTACATTGAACATTAATTTTTCTTGTTGATTACTGGATATCGCTTAGCATTTACTCCCATTAAAGTTCGTAAGCTAGTAAAGTTAAATTACTAATCATGGGCAATGAAGAAGATTCCAAACCAGCAAGCAGCTCTAAGCGTATGGCAACAATAGTTCAAGCATTAGATCGGCTGAAATTTGATATTGAGCGCATGAAGACTTCGTTTGAGCAAAAAACAATATCTTTCGAAAAAACACAGCTCGAGTGTCGTCTGGAGATTTTAGAAGGATATATTGGAAAGGCAATGGGCCTACAAACTCAACTAGAGAGTTACGATCAAAGTGGTGTCACAAGAGGGGCGCTTGAGGATTTGTGTGTTGCCACCAAAGCTTTGTTTTTAAATGCTGTTAAGCAAAACAAGCCTGAAGTGTGCACTGTCACTGCTAGTACAAGTCATCATGCTCAATTGCCAAAAATGTCTCTTCCAAAATTTAGTGGCAAGCATTCAGCTTATAGGAATTTTAGGTGCCTTTTTAATACATTGGTTGATGCCGATCATTCACTATCAAATGTAGAAAAATTCAATTACTTGCTATCATGTCTAACAGATGAAGCGTTAGGAGTAGTGAAACCATTTCAATTGTCAGACAGCAATTATCAAAAGGCTTTGGAGAGTCTTGATGCTGTTTATGATAATAAATGACTCATTTTTTTTGATACTGTGTCTCAATTGTTCGAATTGCCAAGCATGTCCAAGGCATCGCCAGGAGGTCTGCGATCAATTATTGATACAGTTTCTGCCATTTATTCATCGCTGTTGTCGCTGGCAACTGATAAGGACATTGCCAACGCTATGATTATCCATATGGTCATGTCTAAGGTGGACCAAGTGACCAAGTCTAGATACGAAGAACAGCTTGATTACGACAAGCTGCCTTCCTGGTCTGATTGCGCCACTCATTTAAATAGGCGCTATCAATATTTAGCAGCAGAAGAGTCAACAAAGGCGAAAGGCAAGCCTAAAGATAATCCAAAGGGGCACAGTAAGGCTTCGTTTTCGTGTGCACAGGGCAATCAAGAATTGCAGAAATCTAGCAAGAAAACTGGACTCAGTTGCAATTATTGTCAGAGCCTGGAACACAAAATTGATTCGTGTCCCTCCTTTAGCTCTATTTCGGTGACAGATCGTTTTGCATTCGTAAAGGGTAATAAACTATGCATAAATTGTTTAAATAGTGGCCATATGGTTTCAAATTGTAAAGCTTCGAAGTGTCGGGTATGCACAAAATCTCACCACTCCCTACTTCATAGATATGAGTCAAGAGTGCCGCATACATAGGTCACGTGCTTAGCACTGACCAAGTTATTTTAGCGACGGCGAGTGTTCAGGTCAAGGATCGATTTGGCCAAGTTCACGTGGCCAGAGCCTTGTTAGATTCAGGGTCGCAAATTAATTTTATGTCTGAATCTTTGGCGCAACTATTAAGATTGCAGCGAGAAAGGTCAGCACTAAGCGTCATAACAGTAGGTAAATCAACTACATCAATAAAGCATAAAGTATCTGCTTATGTCCAGTCTCGCTTAAATTCGTATGGCTTTTCAACCGATTTTTGGGTATTAAATAATATATCTTCGTGTCAGCCTGGGCAAATGCTGCCTTCTGACAAATGGAAAATACCTGCAAACATAGAATTGGCCGATCCAGAGTTTCATAAACCTGCAAAGATTGATTTGTTGCTAGGAGCGGAAGCATTCTTTGATTTGCTGTGCGTCGGGCAAATTAAATTAAGTACAGAGCTTCCTTCAATCCAAAAAACTTTATTTGGGTGGATTGTATCCGGCAAATATAGCGGTGAATTAAATCATCGACAATTGAGCTGTAATATAGTAGCTCAAAAAATGGAATGTTCTCTCGAGTCACTGGTCGAACGCTTTTGGGAGTTAGACAAAACACCAGATGAGTCGAAGGCTGCACATAGAACAGCTGAACAAATAGAGTGTGAAAATATGTTTATTCGCACTGTCCAACGTTTGCAGTCGGGCCGATTTCAAGTCAGGCTCCCATTTAAAAAGGATCCTAGTATACTTGGCATGTCATTTCAAACAGCCGAAAGGCGTTATCTTCAGCTTGAACGCAAGTTAAGTAAAGACAATGCACTGTCAGACATGTATCATACATTCATGAAAGAGTACAGAGATCTGGGTCATATGTCTATTATAGAATCTGCTCCTCTAAGACAGCATTATTACATCCCCCATCAATGCGTCTTGAGACCTGAAAGCACCTCAACCAAACTTCGAGTCGTGTTTGATGCTTCAAGCAAAACATCAACAGCTGTGTCATTAAATGAAACTCTCATGGTTGGGCCGACAATTCAGAGGGAGCTTTACTTAACATTGCTTAATTTTAGATTGAATAAATTCGCTGTAACAGCCGACATTTCCAAAATGTATCGTCAAGTTGACATTGCTGATGAAGATCGCAATTTTCAGCTAATTCTTTGAGAGAGAAAGGCTCGCAGCCAGTGCAAACGTACAGACTTAATACTGTAACATATGGCACAGCATCTGCACCGTTTTTGGCAATTAGATGCCTATTTGAATTAGCAGAAAATTGCTTACAATCCCATCCAGTAGCAGCAGCTGTCATAAAAAATTGTTTTTATGTAGATGACATGCTTGCTGGCGCTGACACATATGAAGGTTTACAAGAAATTTGCCAACAAGTTAAAAAAGTTTTACAGTCAGGAGGTTTTCCATTGGCAAAATGGGCTTCGAATCATCCAAAGTTGTGCACTGATGAGGGCGAAAAGGTATTGAAGGTCGACGAGACAAGCTCAGTGAAGACTCTCGGCATACGGTGGGTACCGAGTGCGGATGAATTTAGATACAATCTCGAGGTAGATGAATTTACATTGATAAAGCCGACGAAGCGCAACATTTTGTCAGTTGCTTCTCGACTTTTCGACCCCCTTGGATTGCTATGTCCACTTATCACAAAAGCAAAAATTCTGCTGCAAAAATTGTGGAAACAGAAACTAGATTGGGACGAGACGATTCCTGCTTATCTTCATACAGAGTGGATTCAGTTTATAGATAGTTTACGTGATCTCAGCAGAATAAAGCTGCCTCGATACGTCTGTAAGAGTCAATACAATCAATTGGAAATTCATGGCTTTGCAGACGCTTCGAGTGACGCTTATGGATGTTGCATCTACGTATGTACACGGTATGAAGATGAAGTAGAGACAGTGTTGCTAACAGCAAAATCTAGAGTCGCTCCATTGGCAACTAAGACCATTCCTCGTCTTGAGTTGTGCGCTGCGCATTTACTAAGCACTGTGTGGAAACAAATTGCCCCTGTTTTGTCCAAATTTAAAATAGACAGCGTGAACTTTTGGTCTGACTCTCAAGTAACCCTTTATTGGCTAGAAAAAGAGCCAGCGTCATTATCTACCTTTGTAGCCAATAGAGTTGCTGAAATTCAAGAGCGCTCTAATCATGTTATATGGCGACATGTACCGACTGAGTTAAATCCAGCTGATATTGCATCTAGAGGTGCATGTATAGATGAGCTTATTAAATCATTATGGTTTAAAGGTCCAAGCTTCTTACATGACTCTGCCGAGAATTGGCCACAACTCCATAAGTTTGAGATCTGCGCAGAAGTACAAAGCTCAGAAAACAAAAAATGTGTTTCAGTTCACAAAGTAGTTTGTGAACAGGCAATACTAAATAGAATTTTAGAACTAATTGAACGACGATCTTCCTTCTCCAAAATTATTCGAATAGTAGCTTATGTTATGCGGTTCTGCTACAGAAATTATCGACCCAATTCTCGTGTCGTGTCGGCCATTGAAAGAAGACTTGCCTTTTGGAAAATAGTTCAAATAGTGCAAGAACATAGATTTCAACGAGAAATATTGTTGCTTGAAAAATCTCACGTTTTGCAACCAAGTATTCAGTCGTTAAACCCCTTTATGCATGAATTTGACGAATCTGGAATACATTTCAAAGTCATTCGTGTAGGTGGTAGGTTACTGCAGAGTAACATTCCATACGATGCGAAATTTCCTCTTTTGTTGCCTCGAGACGAAACTTTCGTCAAGATATTCGTGCGCAATCTGCACATTAAAAATTATCACGCTGGCCCAAAAGCATTGATGGCACTTTTGAGGCAGCAAATTTGGCTAATAAACGCACGAGAAATGTGCTCAGCAGTAGTTCGCAACTGCGTGCATTGTTTCAAATATAAGCCAAAATTATTAGACCAAATCATGGGCAATTTGCCTGCAGACCGTTTGAGAGAAGGTCGCCCATTCAGAGTTTGCGGTGTTGATTTTTGTGGACCATTTTATGTTAGCTACAGATTGCGCGGTAGACCCCCAGTGAAGGCTTATGTCGCTGTGTTTGTTTGTTTCACGTCAAAGGCTGTTCACCTAGAACTCGTAGTTGACTTATCCACTGATGCGTTTTTAAATGTATTTAAAAGGTTCGCGGGCAGACGAGGACTGCCGGAGAAGATATACAGCGACAATGCGACCAATTTCGTAGGAGCGAGCAACGTGTTGAAGGATCTGCAAACAGCGTTCGAGAAGCAGAAGGAGGAGCTTCAGGACTACGCCGCGGAGAGAGGAGTGGAGTGGATCTTCATTCCACCCAGAGCACCACACTTCGGAGGGCTGTGGGAGGCGGCAGTCAAGGCCGCGAAGCATCGGCTGGTGAGAGGGGCCGGCAACGCCAACCTCACACACGACGAGCTCAACACACATCTGGTCGACGTCGAAGCGCTGCTGAACTCCAGGCCACTGGCGGCCGAGAGCAGCAATCCCAACGACGGCGAGCCACTAACGCCAGGCCATTTGCTGCTGGGTCAGGCTCTAACCATGCAGCCGCGCGAATACGCGCCAGGAATGCCTTGCAACACAGCAAGCAATCCGTCTTTAAAGCGGTGGCGGCAGCTGTCGGAGCTCAAGCTGCGGTTTTGGCACAGCTGGTCCAGGGACTATGTCCTCAGCCTCCAGCAGCGATCACAATGGACAACAGAGGCCAACAACTTAGAAGTGCGACGCATGGTGCTGATACACGACGACAACACGCCGCCCCAGAAATGGCATCTACGGCGCGTCACCCGAGTCATCGCGGGAGACGACCGCAAGGTTCGAGTGGCAGAGGTGCAAACCACAACCGGCATCGTTAAAAGAGCCATTCACAAACTGGCTCCAATCCCATGGATCAAAGAACTGCAGTCCTTTAATGGTGGCGGAATGTTGGAGCGCTGCAGCTTTAACCAATAGATTAGATACTAAATAGATACTTTGACATTGAATTACATTGAAATACATACAATACATAGAAACGCTAAGTAAAATAACATAACATGTAAAACAAAAACTCTAATACTCTGTTAACGCTCGTCTTTGCTTCGTCTGTTTAATCCGCTGCAAGGGGGCCAAAGAGAGTAACTATTGTATATTAGACTTTAGTCTTGTATCGATCTTGAGCAAATGAACGGCGATTTAATTTAACACCAATAATCTTTTTAATACCGGGTCAAAGTATTTCGTTTCGTTAATTTCGTATCTGAAAAACTATTCAGATTTTTCAGTAACAATACACAAAATCCAAGCCTCGGAAAATGTTATCTATAAAGCGTTGAAACGTTTGTGTAGCATTTTTTAGTCCAAACGGCATTTTAAGGAATTCTACTAGTCCAAAAGGGGTGCAAACTGCAGTCTTTTTGATGTCGATCTCAGCCATTGGTACTTGATAATAAGCACGTACCAGGTCGAGGGTTGCGAAAATAGTTAGGCCATGGATTTTAAAAAAATTCATGGACTATTGTGTTTGTCGGAACGGAAATGTGCGTAACAGGCAGATGGAGGCATCTCCAACCCCATAAACTATATATATTCTGACTCAGTATCAGTAGCAAAGTCGATTGAGCCATGTCTGTCTGTCCGTCTGTCCGTCTGACCGTCTGTCCGTCTGTCTGTCTGTATGAACACCTGGATCTCAGAAACTATAAGAGCTAGAGTCATCAAATTTTGCGACAACATACATATATATTGCAGTGTCTCAAAGTTTTTGTAATATTTGGACACGCCCCTTCCCGCCTCTATAAATCAGTAATAACTATTTAACAACTACAATATTAGCTCAACAACCAAAGTTGTATATCTTACATGACAAATACCTTGCCACGGGCGTTATGTGAAAATTTCATTTGAATCGGACTATAAATAAGTGAGATATTATACGAATTAAACTCACTTTGAACATATATACTTAAGCAGACCTAATTTACACAAGCATACCGAGGTTCGAATCTAGTGTCAGACACACAGCATTTTAAACTTTTTATTTGCATTGTATGGTAACAGAATTGGTTCACAATGCAGCTTTGCCGATGGTCTAAGGAGTGAGGCAATGGCCGAATGGTTAGAGTGGCGGACGGCAAATTAAATTAACTGTGAGAGAGTGCGTGTGTTCAACTCCCGGTTGAGGCGGGTGCGAATTATGAATTATCATTTATTAATTATTTATTATTTTATTTTGTTTATTTATTTTATTCTAATAAACTAAAAGAAAAGTTGCAGTCAAGCGGGCTGTAATAAAGCAGCTGCAAACAAATTAAATTATTTAATTAAATTTCAATAAAAAATAGTTGTTCCTCATTTTGTTTTATATAAAATAAAATTATAATAGTTACAAATAATATTAATTATTTATAAATAAAGTTTACTATTTTTATTATATTTAGCACGCATCAAAAAGATGCGAGCCAAAAGTAAACAATGCGTTCTTCAATGCCGTCACTCTTTCCTTTAAAAGTTGTGAATGTGCGAGTGGGACGCCCATACATACATGTCTGCATATCCACATGTATGTATTGGCATCCCACTTCAACACACATTATTGCACGCATGTATGTACATACTTATGTACATACAATACAATTAGATTTGGAGTTGCTGTTGTGTACCAACGAAAGAACACTAAGTTCTAATTGCATATATTGCGAACCAAAAACTTAAAAAAACCGGCTACAGCGACCGCCCCTTTTCAATGTTTTGAGCTCTTAAAATATTGTAATGAAAAATAATGAAAAACAAAAAATTTCACATGCCGATCGTGGGATCGTGGGGTTGCTAGCAATCGAACCCCGAAACACGGCCACCATTAGTGTCCATACAGTCCGAGACATAATCCACTCAGCCACTGAACAACTCTAGATCGTGCCAAAAAATCAACAAGAAGCACATGAAATAAATTTTGGTACACGCTAGAAATGCATACATATACCTATTGCCCGCTCAGTCGCTCTCTCGCTCAGTCTAATGGTTGCGACACTTCGCGTCTGCTTTGTGTTCTTCTTCTTCTGTTCGTTAATTCAAATTGCGCGTGTCGTCGAACACTGTATAAAATTGTTCTCCGCCAAATTTTTAATTAATATTAATCCAAATAAAGCGCAATTTTCATAGCGATTTTTTATAAATATCCGAATATAAATAAGTTATCTATGTCTGCAGATTGCAGAAATTAATTAATTTGGGGAACATTTAAGTTGCGCAGAACATCTCAAGTCGACTCGTAGGTCACCAAAATTTAACTTTTTAAGAACAACTAAATCCATAACATTTGCAGTAGCTACCCCTTGGTGTTCCCTAGGTACTGATTATTTTTGATAATCGTTGGGAAATTCGAGCGGCGATTCTATTCTGTTATTAACAAACTTTTTTTACGGTATACTAAGATAATCCATGGCCTTATACAGTCAGCACCTGACTGTAGCGTTTGTATTTTTTTTCCGTGTAGTTGTTCTGCAAACTTGTATATGTGAGCGATTGGGTAGCGATCCAGTACTGTTACAGCGTTTAACTTCCTATAATCTTTTTTGTCACGAGATGTAAAGGACTGGACCAGGAACTCTTAGACGGTCGACAGATGCCTTGCTCGATCAATAAATTGATCTCCGATTTTGCGGCTACCAATTTATCACCAGCAAGATGACGAGGGCGATCAGCAACAGGGCTGCCGGTGGTCTCTATGAAATGGCATACATCGGTGTTGTTAGTAACAGTGAGCTCTGATGTAAGTGAATTCCTGTAGCAGGCCACGAAAGTGAACGCCGTTGTCGACAGTGGAAATGGCTGTGTTACTTCCATCATTAAGGCGCGCGTTAGTAGTTAGACCTGTCGTTGAATCGATTAGTTGCCTGTTGTTGAGATCGATCAGCAACTGAGACTTTGAAAGGAAATCAGCGCCGATGATCGGTGTGTGAGTATCAGCAATGATAAAGGTCCAACTAAACTCCCGACGAAGTCCCAAGTTTAATTGAATGACCTGTTTGCCATACGTGAAGATAGGTGTTTGATTAGCTGCATACAATACAAGATCGCTTTTTTGTGAATTTTGCTTAAACGCAGAACGCGGTATCACAGAAATCACCGAACCAGAAATTGTGTCCTTGATATTTGATCATAGACGTGTAGGCGAATCTCAGGGGGTGCTGTAATATTGCTGACAGAGTATTTGCTGTCGCCGTGCAGCTGAACAGGCGACAGCCGTGTTTTTTTTTTAAATTTGCTTTGTGAGTGCAGCCAGGTCGGCACTTCTGAGCATTGTCACCGAATTTTTTGTGGTAGAAACACATCGTCGATGCTTGGTCGCCTCTTCCGTTGGGTAAGTCGTGTGATTTTCCATGTGATTGATTTTGTTGTTTTAGATATTTCATCTCTCCTTGTAGTTTTTCATCTCTCTCAGAAAGTGAACGTAAACTTTCGGCGACGTCTGCCAAAATTTTGGTGGGAGCAATTGCGTTGACAGCATCGGGTGTAGTAGCTGCGGCACAAGTATTGCTAGTTCCATTAGCCTCGAGCATCCGGTCAGCAGTGGCTGCGAGTCTGTCAAGATCTGCTTCCGGCCACACAGTCGGTATTGGACGAAAATCAGATGGCATCTCTGCAAGTAAAAGTGTGCGGATAATACTTTCATATTGCTCGCCAGGTGCCAAACGACGCATGTGAGCCAAAATATCTGATGGTTTTTTGCCAGTTGCTCCTCCGTGCATCAAACGAGGCAACATGGACTCAGCAGACTCAGCGAACTTAGTTAGTAGCCTAGCTTTGAGAGCGGGATATTTGTCAACAGCTGGTGGATTTTGGACTAAATCAGCTACACTCAATGCAATATCTTCCTCCAACTGTACAGTAATTAGATCGAACTTGTCCACGTCGTTGATGATGCTGTTGAGGCGAAATGCGCGCTCAACTTGTGCAAACGAGAGTTGTGGATTGCTCCAAGTAAATTTTGGCACATTAATTTGTAGACGATGAACTGGTGCAACAGCCGTGTGTTGCTGTTTCTTGGTGTGCCACACGTAATGCATCCATTTCTCTTTGCATTTTGCGAAGTTACTCTTCAATATCATTCAATGGTTCAGTCATATTGTTTGTTTCAAAATTAAGTTTCCTCCTGGTTAATGAGCGAAAATTGTATCGCGGTTATTGCATGCGATTCTATAAGTTGATATTAGTTTGCTGCCCGCTGATACGGCGTCTGATGAAATTCATAGAGTAGATGCAATAAGTATCAACGTAGTTAGTTTTTATGTTCATAAGAAGTTTTAGATCACGTCGGGGTCACCAATATGGCGAATTCAATACGCCATTAACTGTTCTTAGATAATACGCTTTATTATTCTTTAAGTGTCAAACATTTGTGTCCTAAAAAGGGCGCGAGCTTTTACGAACTATTTAGAAGAAGAAGAACTGAAGAACTGAAATGAAGAGAGTTCCGATAGATATCGATAACTTACAAACAGTGTTACTTAACTAATAGCACTAAGCAATGAACATATAGAGTACTCAAACAGCGAAAAGTACTTGCTCAGTGGTCTTCGGATTATTATGACCCCCGGCCCGAAGCGTTTCACAAGAGATCGATCGGCTCTCTTTGGTGAGCAATCCAGCGAACAGCGGCATCAACTCAGTCGCACAACGACAGCGAAACGATGAGCATGGGCATATTTCTTTGCGCTAGCCATCGTTTCGATGTATGTGTGCTATCGCTGCACAAGCTCGAAACACAAAATTGACTTCAGGCTGCCAGTGAGCTGGCTGAAGCATTTCGCTGTTGACAAACTTCACAAGCAACGCATACATTCATATGCGAGCTTGTGCCTGTGGTGACGCAGCCTCATCGATATGAGCCCGATCTGGCAGCCCGGCACCATCGTAAGCAGACGATAGTTCTCAAAAATATACGCAGACAACAACTGAATTGTCACACTTATCATTTACGCATACGAAATAAATGCTTTAATTTAATAACAACATAGTGTGATCCACCGTTTCACTACAAGTCCTTTAAAAGTTGTGAATGTGCGAGTGGGACGCCCATACATAAATGTCTGCATATCCACATGTACATATGTATTGGCATCCCACTTCAACACACATCATTGCACGCATGTATGTACAATACAATTAGATTTGAAGTTGCTGTTGTGTACCAACGAAAAAAATTTAATTTCTAATTACATATATTGCGTACCAAAAACATAAAAAAACGGCTACCGCCCCTTTTCAATGTTATTGAGCTTTTAAAATATTTTAATAAAAAATAATGAAAAACAAAAAATTTCACATGCCGATCGCGATAGCAATCGAACCCCGAACACGGTCTACATTAGAGCTGGAAAAAATATCGACGATATATCGATATTTTTCAAATTTTGAAATTATCGAAGTTTTTAAATATCGATGTTCGATATTTTGTCAACAAGACATCACTAAGAGAAACCACGCGGATCAGCTACGTAAAGCCTAACATACATTTTTCTTAAATTTTATTACACATACTTACTTGATAAAATAATTATTATAGACTTTGTTGCGGATATTGGTGTTGGCAGCGCTTTGGAATGGAGAAGGCTTTTCCTGTCGTTTGCGGTATTCTTCACAATCTGACTGCCATGAAAACCAAACTGCAGACTGAGGAGGGTCGAGAGGCCTGTGATTTCATTTTTCAAGGGGTCAATAAAAGATTGCTTCCCTATGAAAATCGCACAGTTACTCGCATGACCACAATTTTAGACCCTCGCTTTAAAAAGGAGGGATTTTCGTCTCCATTTAACTATTCTTAAGGAGAAAAATCGTTGGAAGATGAATTGTCGTTTGCTAATAAACACGTTGAGGCTTCAATATCCTCAAGCCTGCCAATACCAATACCCACAACAGAGTCCCAACTATTTGGATTCCTTGAAGCTAACAAAAGTGAAAAAATTAGATGCGCTCGTGTTGACTATGTATTAGCTTTGCGCCAATATTTAAATTCCAATAATTTGGATCCTGCTGTCAATGCAGCTTTTAAGGAATGTATATTAAAATACTTCTGTGTTCCCGCCACGTCAACAGAAAGTGAACGAATGTTTAGTAAGGACTAGTCATAAGCGAAAAGCGAAGTTCTCTAAAACCAAAAAATGTAAATATGCTTTTGTTTTTAAACAAAAACGAATGGCTTTTAAATTAGCAGAATGAACTGTAATTTTTTATTTTATTTTAAAATTAAGACTTAATTTGAAATGTTAATTTGACCGAGTTGAACTCGAAATATTTTTAAGAAAATTTTTAGAATAAAGAGAATGGATCTCAAATTAAATGTTTTTGTTTAAATAAGTATATTTTTGATTCATTAATTTCATATGTTAAGCTTGCCCTCTAAGAAACTTCGATATATCGATATTTTTTATGAAAAATATCGAAATATCGATGTACGTAAATATCGACCTTTTTCCAGCTCTAGTGAACATCATTGGCCTTACAGTCCGGAACACAATCCACTCGGCCACTGAACAACTCTAGCTCGTGCCAAAAAATCAACAAGAAGCACATGAATTAAATTTTGGTACGCGCTAGAAATGCATACATACATACACCTATTGCCATCTCGCTCAATCTAATGGTTGCGACACTTCGCTTCTGCTTTGTCTATGCGTTCTTCTTCTTCTTCTGTTCGTTAATTCAAATTGCAATTCAATTGTCGTCGAACACTGTATAAAATTTATCTCCTCCAAATGTTTAATATTAATCCAAATAAAGCGCAATTTGTATTGCGAGTTTTTATAAATTTGCGAAAATAAATAAGTTAGACAGATAGAATCTAAACTGCACATTGCTGAAATTAATTAATTTGGGGAACATTGCAGTTGCGCAAATTGTGCCCTAGGTTATGTTGGCCGGCTTGTATGAGTAGGGGCACGTGGTGCAAAGAGGCTGGTTAGGGAACTAGGTGCAGAGTGGTGCCCCTATAGCTCTAGGAGTTGAGGGGTGTTTCTTCGCCACTAGGTGTAGAGAGATACTCCTTGGGAACTAAGTGCAGTGGGGCACTCCTATGGGGGCGTGTTAATCAAATAGCTCCTATGGCCCGAGAAGGTGCTACCAGGGACACTTGTTTTATGTAAGAGCAACCTGCTTAGTTACTGCTTGCTTTGCCTTGCCAGAGAAGGAACAAAAGATGGATTAGAGCTTTGCTAAGAGCGTAAACTTAGCAAACATTGCATACCTTGCCGATCTTTGAACCCCAAAGAAAAGAAAAAGGGGGCTGGGGAAAGAAAAAAATAGAAAAAAACCACAGTCGCGCTGCACGCGACAGTGGGATACCCTTCGACCTATGTTCCGGTGTAGTTTAATTTGTTAAATTCATACACATATACAAATGCGCATGCTTTTAAATTATTGCCGACAGGTGGCGCTCGCGCCTTGCGCTCGCCCGCCTCCCTTGTTAGCTGATACAAGCACTTGGTTTTGTGCACATACTTTCTTAAATAACTTCTGTGTTTATTGTCCAATCGGATTGAAATTTCGAGAATACGTAGATATTTTAATGAGTTTAATGTATGTTTAAGTCAGAAAGTTGTATCTTTTATACAGCGCTTACAATTTAAGTTAAAAAATTAAATTATAGATTTGCGGGGGCGGTGGGCGTGGCACCTAACATTTGAAATAAACTTGATCAGCTTATAGTACACAGGAGTCTTCCTGCCAAATTTGGTAACTCTAGCTTTTATAATAGCTGAGATCTGTGCGTTCACACAGAAAGACGGATAGACAGACAGACATGGCTCAATCGACTCGGCTTGTGATCCTGAGCAAGAATATATATACTTTATGGGGTCTCCGACGCCTCCTTCTGCCTGGTACATACATTTGCACAAAGTTAGTATACCCTTTTTTGACCAATTTCAATGGTCGAAGGGTATAAAAAGGGGGAACAGTTCTCTGTTGTTGAAGTCGTGGCTGTGCAAAGGCTGAATCTGGCCTTTTCTTTCGCGGCCTTGCACAGTGGTGTGATTTATAGTTTTCTGTTTAATAAAAAAAAAACAAATTTAACCTCACTCTAGAGAGGAAGAAAATTTACTCACGCAAAACTTTAACAGAAAGCCAAGACGCTTTATTGCCTCAGTTTGCACTTCACTTTATTGTCTTTTCGTTTCCTTTTTTTATTTTTTTTTAGGAATTTTTCCCTTCAAGTGGTTAAAAGAATTTTCTAGTCGCGAGACGTCTATCCTCTTCGACACTATGAAGTGAAAAGATTGTACCCAAAAATGTTAAGGCTAGAACACGCGAAGACTGGGGTCACTGTTCCGTCAGATGTAATGGTCCGCGCTTATCAATGCGTTCCATTATTGTTTTGTCAATCAATAACGAAAATACCTTCGGCTTTATTGTAGCCAAAGGTAAGGCAGTGCAAATTGTCATTGACCATGCAAGTAGTGCAATTATCATTATTGCACTTACCTGTTTTATCAGTGCCTACTTCGAGGCTTAATTGAAAGTGATTAGAGCTTTGTGTTATCAGCTGGAGTTTTTCTCACAGCCAACTTCACCTACTCCAAATACATTCCAAGAAAAAGCTAGGTGCTGCTGGAATTTTGCACTATTTAAGATCCACACCCGGCTGTTGTCGACCTTTGGTTATACTTAGTTTAAGTCGAACTGACGTTCGTTTGTTAAGATTTCTTTAAGGTGAATTTGGTCAAAACGAACCTGTAAAGTGCAAGTGCGAGTACGAGTGGTCATCGTGCTTATTGGAAGTCTCCAAGAAGTGCACCCAAATTGGCAAAAATACAGCTGGAGGCAAATATTAAACTAGGGAAATTTTTTTGAACCTGGTTCTGGTCAAAGATCATCTCTGCAGAAGCCAGAATTACTCCTTTTAAAGGTACAGTCAACTTGTCTTAGACTCTATAGTAAAGTCGATTTTGTTTTCGTTACGCAGTTTGTGCATTTGGTACCCAAAGCCCAAAGACGGCATCACTGCTTTATTGGCATAAATTGCACGCCTTAAGAACAGCGATCACTGGGCTCTGTCAAGATCGTGTAGCAACTTTGTCTTGCTGGCACAGAGCTCAGGTCGCTCCTGGATAACCTTTGCACTGTGTTACATAACCTTTGCACTGCGTGACCTAACCTGTTGCACGGCGTGGCATAACCTCGTCGCAGCTTTGCCTTATCTTTGGGCTGCTGTGAACTGCACTGGAGCAACCTGCGCAGGCGTCTTTTCTTCGCCTTGTGCTGCACTGCGCCATTGGATACACAGTCTTGCCCTGCATTTGGGATAAATTGTCCTTCGCTACACCGATTTTTTTTTATGATAACTCTACGTCAACGTGCTCACCCGCTGCTCTGCATTCAACAAATTCAACGGCCACCTAGCCACATGGAGCTAGGATTTGCATAGATCGAGGAACTAGGTTTTTGTTTTCATAAGTGAAGAAAGAAACCAGTAAGAAAAACAACAGTCGCGCGGCACGCGACAGTGGGATACCCTCCGACATATATTCCGGTGTAGTTTAATTTGTTTAATTTATACACATCTACATATGTACATACTGTAAAATTATTCCCAGCAGATGGCGCTCGCCTACCTCTCTTGTTAGCTGACACGAGCAATCGGTTTTATGCTCTGCTTTCTTGAATATCTTCTGTGTTTATTGTCCGATCGGATTTCAATTTAGAGAATACGTAGATATTTCATTCAGCTTAGTAAATGGTCAAGTCAGAAAGTTGTATCTTTTATACAGCGCTTATAAATTAAGTTCAAAAATTAAATTATTGATTTGCGGGGGCGGTGGGCGTGGCACCTTACATTTGAAATAAACTTGATCTGCGCCTGGTACACAGAAACCTTCATGCCAAATTTGGGGTCTCTAGCTTTTATAATAGCTGAGACCTGTGTATTCATTTGGTCATCCATACATCCGGACATCCAGACAGACATGGCTCAATCGACTCGGCTAGTGATCCTGATCAAGGATATATCTACTTTGTGGGGTCTCCCACGCCTCCTTCTGCCTGTTACACACATTTGCACAAAGTTAGTATACCCTTTTTTGACCATTTTCAATGGTCGAAGGGTATACAAAATTGTATTTAAATTGAGTTAACTAAAAAAACTCAAACAGCCGTATGTACGGGTGCAGGGCTCAGGAGTATGTGGGGGAAGGTTACAGAAGACGCACATGGTTGTACTCTTGCAGTGTTTTGCTGTGTGTCCTAATAATTGGCAGTTTTTGCACCGCATAGGGTTCGGAAAGTATTCCCGCACTTTGACCGTGTGCCAGGCAACGTCTAATTTGTTGGGTAGACTATATAGATCAAATGTTATTAGGATGACGCCCGTTTCCTTAGGTGTGCCATCGATTAGCTTGGTAAATTTGAAGACCGAGTGTACATTTTGGGGTTTCAGTTCAGCAATAATTTCGTCTTCGGATGTTAACCAAGTATGGAGCGTAGATGGTTCCTTTTACAAAGTTCAGTGAGTCGTGCAGGAAACATTCAATATCGCATATGCCCGGGAGGTTTTTGGTTTTCAGCAATCTGTCTGTGATTTTGATAATGTCAGTGCTGATCAAGCGGAGAGCACGGTCAACAGCAAAGCAAGAGAAATCGGTGATTTGTTTGTCAGTGTTTTTGGAGGTAACTTTCATAAATTTTGGGTTTTGTTGGGCAGGCACAGGTAGATCTGGATACTCTTCGGGAAGTTTGCTGTATTGTCTTTTTTTTTGTTTTGGGGCTTCCGCTTAGGCTAGCAAAGCGGTTGTCCCCGAGATTAGGTGGCCCAGGGGCCATGGTTTTTAAGGGTAAACGATGTTTTCCCCTTCTTTTTTTGTTTTAAATATGCACGTGTGCAGGTGAAAGTTGTATGAAACCGGAGTAGTAAAAGATAACGGCGGTTGACTGCGATAAGACAACGTCTGTGCGCGGCGGCTGTTAGTCGGTGACTGACAAATTAAATTATTTAATTAAATTTCAATAAAAAATAGTTTTTCCTTATTTTGTTTTCATACTATATTATGCAATAAAATTATAATAGTTACAAATAATATTAATTATTTATAAATAAAGTTTACTATTTTTATTATATTTAGCACGCATCAAAAAGACGCGAGCCAAAAGTAAACAATGCGTTCTTCAATGCCGTCATTCTTTCCGTATTTTGCCTGTTATGACTTTGCAATTCAATATCATTCTTATTGGACATTGTTATTTTGTTTTGCTCACAATATTTTGCAATTAGAATGCTAGAACATAACAGCGTTCATAAACCCTTTAAAAGTTGTGAATGTGCGAGTGGGACGCCCATACATACATGTCTGCATATCCACATGTATGTATTGGCATCCCACTTCAACACACATTATTGCACGCATGTATGTACATACATATGTACAATACAATTAGATTTGGAGTTGCTGTTGTGTACCAACGAAAGAAAACTAAGTTCTAATTACATACATATATTGCGTACCAAAAACTTAAAAAAACCGCCCCTTATCAATGTTATTGAGCTTTTAAAATATTTTAATGAAAAATAATGAAAAACAAAAACTTTCACGTGCCGATCGCGGTAGCAATTGAACCCCGAAACACGGTCAACATTGTTGGCCTTACAGTCCGAGACATAATCCACTCAGCCACTGAACAATTCTAGGTCGTACCAAAAAATCAACAGGAAGCACATGAAATAAATTTTGGTACACGCTAGAAATGCATACATATACCTATTGCCCGCTCAGTCGCTCTCTCGCTCAGTCTAATGGTTGCGACACTTCGCGTCTGCTTTGTGTTCTTCTTCTTCTGTTCGTTAATTCAAATTGCGCGTGTCGTCGAACACTGTATAAAATTGTTCTCCGCCAAATTTTTAATTAATATTAATCCAAATAAAGCGCAATTTTCATAGCGATTTTTTATAAATATCCGAATATAAATAAGTTATCTATGTCTGCAGATTGCAGAAATTAATTAATTTGGGGAACATTTAAGTTGCGCAGAACATGTCAAGTCGACTCGTAGGTCACCAAAATTTAACTTTTTAAGAACAACTAGCCCCATTACATTTGCAGTAGCCTCCCCTTGGTCTTCCCTAGGTACTGATTATTTTTGATAATCGGTGGAAAATTCGATTGGCGATTCTATTCTGTTATTTACAAACTTTTTTTTACGGTATACTTAGATAATCCATGGCCTTATACAGTCAGCACCTGACTGTAGCGTTTGTATTTTTTTTCTATATTTTTGGATGCAAGCTTTATAAATAATACCGACTATTTTTTTTTTGTTGCCAAATTGTCGATTCCAGGAATAATTTATATGAATATTGTAGTCGCTTGCAAGAGCGTTACCAGGACCAGAGAACGGACAGGGACATCAAGGATGCTATGCGTCGTCGTAAGCAAGGTAGCAACGAAAGCTTCGACGATTTTCTGGATGCTATGTTGGCTATCGCTGATTCCCTCCGAGAACCAATGTCGGATAGCGAGATCGCGGTTGAGGTTCGCTACAATTTGCGCTCGGAGCTGCAACATGAGCTGTTGCATGTAGACACTTCGGATTTAGCTAGTTTACGTAGGGAATGCCATCGACACGAGGAGTTCTTCCGAAGCATTTGGCCCCAATACCGCTCGAACTTTAAAAGAAACCTCGTGAACTCCATTCAAGTCGAGGAGAAGTCCGAGTCGAAAACAGAAGAGGTGTCTGAAGCAGAGGTATGCGCTGTTCGCTCTGTCGACAATTCCAAATGTTGGAATTGTGAAGAGGTTGGGCATCGCTACCATGACTGTCTTCAGCCGAGGCGCGTCTTTTGCTACGGTTGTGGGGCGGTGGATGTTTACAGGCCGAATTGCGATCGTTGCAAGTCCAGGTCGGAAAACCAGACGCAGGATGCTCGCAGACTTCCGAGAGGCGACATCCGACGCTAATCTCGGAACCTGCAGCGCTACTTTATCCTACCAGACTTTCCACTTCACCAGACATGACCAAAATACCGGAATTAACAGTTTCACAGCATTTAAAACCTTATCACGTGCGTCTACGCGAATATCTGAAGCGAAGAGCCGAGATTTTCAATGTCGATGCTACCGTTTCGAGTAGATCAAGGTCTCCAACCCGTATGCGTGAATTTTGGCGACGCATACGGGGCTTGAAACGGTATACTATCTCCTCTATCGTCCATCAAAGCGGTGACATACGTCCTTTCACCCAAGTCAACGTCTTCGGTGAGGATCACCTAGCACTCCTTGATAGCGGTGCTAACAAGAGTGTTATCGGTGGCAAGTTGGCGCAGAAGTTAGTTGACAAGGGATGTGTGTTCGGTAAGACGAAGAACGTCGTGCACACTGCAGATGGGCAGACGCAGGAGATAGTTGGGTTAACTGTTCCCTTGACGTATCACTCGGTTGAAGCCGAGTTTGAGTTTTTGATTGTACCAACTATTAGGCAGGAGCTCATTTGTGGAATGGATTTCTGGAAACGATTCAACATCTCCATCGTTCCAGCATCCATAAATGAAGTCTTTTGCAAATCTGAACCCGATTCGCCTCAGCTAGATCTGACTCACGTTCAAAAATCACAGCTAAATGGCGTAATTAACTTATTCCCATCCTTCGAGAAGAATGGCCTAGGACTTACGACGCTCATCCAGCATACTATCGATACAGCAGCCGCAAAGCCAATAAAGCAAAGGTTTTACCCCTTGTCTCCGGCTAAGGAGAGTCTTCTGTGCGCTAAGATCGATAGAATGCTGACTATGGACGTGATCGAAGAGGCTCCTAGTTCTCCATGGTCTTCTCCGGTCACCTTGCATATAAAACCTGGCAAGGTGAGGTTTTGTTTAGATGCGCGGAAGCTGAACGCAGTGACTGTGAGGGATGCGTATCCTATTCCAATCATGGATGGTCTCCTTAGCAGACTCCCTCCAGTACATTGTATCTCCAAGATAGATCTTAAGGATGCATTTTGGCAGATCTGTCTGGATCAGGACTCTCGCGCTAAGACTGCTTTCACGGTACCCAATAGGCCATTGTATCAATTTAAGCGCATGCCTTTTGGATTGACCAACGCTCCCCAAACGATGAGTCGCCTGATGGACATCGTGATTCCTTACCAGTTGAAGTCGCACGTCTTAGTCTACTTGGATGATCTTCTGGTGCTTTCTTCAAGTTTTGAGGAACACCTCATCCATCTGACGGAGGTCGCAACTCAGCTGCGTAAGGCTGGACTGACTATCAACGTCCAGAAGAGTCAGTTTTGTCTCAGGAAGGTGGATTACCTTGGATTCATTGTTGGCGAGGGAACGCTTCAGGTCAATCCGGGCAAGATTCGCGCGGTCGAGGAATTTCCTGTTCCGAAGACGCAGAAGCAGCTTCGCAGGTTTTTAGGAATGACTGGCTGGTATCAGCGGTTCATTCCGAATTATTCGGACGTTATTTTCGCCCTAACGGAGCTTCTGAAAGGCAAGGCATTCCAGTGGAACGACCGAGCTCAGGAGGCTTTTATTAAGATAAAGGGGTGCTTGTGCTCTGCTTCTTTTCTGGTTCATCCGAACTATGAGAAACCTTTTGTTCTCCAGTGCGACGCATCCTTGCATGGTGTTGGAGCTGTCTTGGCGCAGTGCGACGAGTCTGGCTGTGAGCGACCCATCGCTTACATGTCCAAGAAACTGAATAAAGCTCAACGCAACTATACAGTGACCGAACTCGAGTGCTTGGCGGTAGTTCTTGCCATCAAAAAATTCCGCATGTACATCGAGGGTCATCTGTTCAAGGTGGTGACAGACCACGCAAGCTTGCGCTGGCTGATGAACCAACCAGATCTTAGCGGCAGACTGGCTCGATGGGCGATCAAGCTACAAGGTTTCTCGTTCGAGATCGAGCACCGCAAGGGGAGTGAGAATGTGGTTGCGGATGCGTTATCCCGTTCGTTCGAGGAAGCAGAGATTTGCATGTTAGACACGGATGTCCTTAGTGAAATCGACCTAAACTCGGAAGTATTCCAGTCAGAGGAGTACCGACGGTTGAGGGAGAATGTCCGGTCCACCAAGGTTCCCGATTTCCAAGTGGTGGACGACTATATATACCATCGCACGGAGTTTCCTGGAGTCGACGTTGGTACGGACGACGTATGGAAGCTAGTAGTTCCGGAATTATTACGGGAAGGCGTTATCAGATCCGCGCACGACCAGCCTTCTTCTGCCCATTGTGGCATGGCTAAGTGCGTCGATCAGATCCGCCGTAGATTTTTCTGGCCAAGCATGGTAGTGCAGGTAAGGGACTACATCCGGAACTGTGAGGTCTGTCGGACTACGAAATATCCGACAGTGGCGCTAAAACCACCCATGGGAGCTCGGGTAGTAACCGATCGACCTTTCCAGCGTCTTTACATAGACTTTATTGGTCCGTTTTCAAGGTCGAAAAAGGGAAACATTGGGATATTCATGGTGCTAGATCACTTTTCCAAGTTTACCTTCCTGAAAGCAGTAAGGAAGTTCACGGCTAAGGTTGTGATAGACATCCTTGGAGAAGAGATCTTTTCGTGTTTTGGAGTGCCGGAGGTAGTCGTGAGCGATAATGGCACTCAATTTAAAAGCCATGAGTTCTCGACCTTTCTGACGAAGTTTGGAGTCCGTCACATCTGCACGGGTGCGTATGCTCCGCAGTCGAACGCAGCGGAGCGAGTGAATCGCTCAATCAATGCGGCTCTGAGAGCATATGTGCAGGGTGATCAAAGGGAATGGGATGTAGTCCTAAGTAGCATCAATTCATCGCTATGAAAAACTTTGCATCAGTCCATCGGTATGTCACCATATCTGGTTGTCTTTGGGCAACACATGATGTCGCATGGATCTGATTACCAGCTGCTGAGGAAGCTTAGCATGCTTGGCGATGCCGAAGCGAACGTGGTAAGGCCGGACAGTCTGCAGTTGATTCGCTCGAAGATTGATAAAAATCTTCTCAAGGCGTTCGAGCAGAATCAGCGTAGCTATAACCTAAGGGCCAAACCACGCTCCTTCGAAGTTGGCCAGGTAGTAATTAAACGCAACTTCGCACTGAGCAACGCCGCCACCAATTTCAATGCAAAGCTGGCGCCGGTAGGCAAGAAGGTCCGCGTTAAAGGGAGGTTGGGCAACACTCTTTATTTGCTAGAGGATTTGTCGGGCAAGGAATTGGGATATTTCCATGCTAAAGACTTATGGACCTAGACTTCGACTTCAGGTAGGGTGTCCAACTAACTCATACTTCGTCCACATTTCCTAGGCAATAGGTTGAAACTCTACACGATCCTTCAATTTTTTTTCAAGCTTAATTTCAGACCAGTGGCATGAAATTAAGTTATTGCTGGAAAGCATCTCAGCGTGCAGCGCTACACTGTTTGTGGGTGTTCGAGACCAAATGTGAGTACAAGCTTTCCAAATCATTGTTTGGCAGCTTCTAACCTCGCTTTTGCCTTTTAGTGATCCGCGTGTGGCCAGAGGAGCACTAGCGGTTTCGCGCCTTTTTTCTTTGGAGGCTGCAGTGCATGCATACGTTTAACATTCACAAACACATTCATATGTACATACACACTAATGTATAGACGCACACTTTCGTACTTACAAGTACGCATACGCGCAATTTGCGCACACAACTAACTCTTTATTCAGTTATTCATTCTTTTCTTGTAACTTATTAGTTCAAAATTATTATATTATAGTTTTCATTTCGCTTTCATTTCAATTACGTTCATCCTTTTTGATTTCAATTTTTCTTTTTATTCATTCGTAAACACACAGACATAAACCTTGTAACGTAGATAAAGATAAACGAAAGTGATAAAACGTAAATAAAGCAGGGTTGAGTGAAAGGACGATAGATTTTTTTGAGTTAGAGTATTCTTGGTGTTGTTATTGTTATCATTATTATTTTTCGTCAGCTGTTTCGTCGGGGCCCCAACGGATCGCGGGTGAGTCGATAACCTTAACAAAATAAACCGATTAATTACTCTCAAACTATCGCCTGCCTATCGTTAAGAAATATACTTACTCTTATACAAACGAAAACCAGTGAGACCAAATTAAAGAAAGTAAGAAAATAACTTGTGTGAAATTATACACAAAATTAAAGAAAAAAAAAGATTAATCAACAAATATTAGGGAAGTAAGGCTAGATTTTGTTTAGAAAATTATCATGCAGCATGAAGCTGCATGCGCCATATTTGTATGTGTATAAATAACATTAAAGAAACTTGAAATGGAGTAAATTTCTTTTCTTTGAGGCACTAGGGGCGATAACATAACAGCAATATGGGTAATATCGGTATTTCGATATCGGTGGTACATGGCTGGGTGGGTGAAGAAGGAGAGCAGTACATCTAACTCTCCGACTAGATCGTTTATTAGGGGTAGTCCGTCCGTCATTTTGGTCTTCCCTTTTCTTGCCATTCCCCCTTTTAATAGTCCTACTACCTGTCGATGTTTTCTCGTGATGTCGATAACCGAACCTGCACACAAAACCCCGCCCATTTTCCCTGAGCTTAGCCGGCTGTAACTTAGACAGGGTGTGCAGGGGAGGTTATTTGGACTTCGGTCGTTACAATATATAGTTCTTTTACAATGCCAGTCGTTAATACCCCTCCTCATGCTTCATTGGCACGAGTAGACAATCTTTGTGCACTATGCTCAACGGTTATGGATAACGCCTATCCTTGTTATTTACTTTCATGTAAACATGTTTTCCATAAGAACTGCATAGATGCATGGTTGACCGAAAATTCTGAATATTTTACATGCAGAGTTGAAATAAATAGAAAGGAACTTCGAGTTGTGATAGACAATTGTTCCCCAGCTAGATCTCAGCCAGTTCCTTCGAACTGTAAAGCTGTGCCAGCAGCAGCAAAATCCAAGTCGACAGCCAGAACCTCCATTGGAGCATCCAATTGGAGCAAATTCGTCTGCATTTAACGCTAGCCAAAGCACCAATCAAGGTGAAGCCGTTTCTGAGAGACCTGTTAGAGGAAGACCACCTCGATCCACCAGACCCATTCGTTCTACAAATAATCGTCGTAGCCAGCCTGATGACTACAATATTATACAAGGAATGATTGAGCAAACGGTCATAAGGGTCATGGCATATTTGGCAATTAATGCACAACCTCAGCAACATGAACCTCCAGTTACTTCCGTTCTACGGGAAACTCCCGCGTCAAATGATTCTTCCGTGCATTCTTCTCACGGAAAATTCAAATGCTGGAATTGTGAAGAAGTTGGGCATGTTTGGGAAAACTGCTTAGCCGCACGTCGCACCTTTTCCTACGGCTGTGGCCGCCCAAATATTTATAAGCCTCAATGCCAAAATTGCATAAGCAAGAAATCGGAAAACCGACGTGCGGGGGCTTCTCACAACAACCGGAGTCCCCAACACCATAAATCTAAATATAGATCAGGTGGAGGATAACGTTCCTGAACTTATCCCTTCCTCTATTCCAGTGCAGGTATCTAATATAGGTCCTTTATGGATGCGTTCGTACCAAGAACGTTTAGAACATTATAACAATGTAAGAAGTCGTATTTTTAATAATAGTGAAAATAAATCTAGTAAACATACATTAAGACTTAAGAATTACTATGCTAATACAAATCGTAAAATGCAAATTTCTTCAATTTTTAATTGCTCTAAGGATCTGCGTAGTTATGCTGAAGTATTCTTTTTAGAGTTTCCAGAGCAAGGTTTGTTAGATACCGGTGAAAATATAAGCTGCCTAGGTGCTGAACTGGCGTTACAAGATTTTTCTCATAGTCCTCATTATAAGCCTATACGATCCAGTGCGAAAACTGCTGGCGGGGAAAGTCAGCCAATTATAGGTGTGCTTAATATGGAAATGTGCTACAAAGGTATCAAACGCGTTATGAAGTTGTATATTATTCCGAGTATTAAGCAAAGATTAATATTAGGCCTTGACTTTTGGAAAATTTTCGAGCTTGCTCCTCACATTATCAGTTCTTTAGATTCATCAATTGTGCAAGAAGAATCAACAGTAGAAAACGCATATCCCTTGAGTCCTTGTCAGATTCAGCAATTGGCAGTTATTAAAGATCTGTTCCCGAAAATATCTGAAACACTAGGGCGTACCTCGTTAATGGAGCACCATATTGACGTTGGTAACGCGAAACCATGCAAACAGCGATTTTATCCTGTCAGTCCGGCCGTAGAGAAACTTCTTTATCAAGAAATTGATCGCATGCTGAGCTTGGACGTAATTGAACCTTCGTCAAGTCCTTGGAGTTCTCCCATGCGGATGGTTGTAAAACCAAATAAAGTCCGTCTATGTTAAGATGCTCGTAAACTGAACGACGCCACTAAAAAGGATGCCTATCCTTTACCAAGCATCGATGGTATATTTGCTCGACTCCCCAAAGCGAACATCATTTCCAAATTGGATCTTAAAGATGCCTACTGGCAAATTCAGCTTAGTGACGAATCTAAACCATTAACTGCATTTACCATTCCGGGCCGTCCTTTATACCAATTTAAGGTGATGCCCTTTGGGTTGTGCAACGCGCCGTCAACCATGTGTCGTTTAATGGATCAGATCATACCGCCAGATCTTCGCAATTGTGTCTTCGGTTATTTGGACGATCTGTGTGTTGTGTCCGAAGATTTTGCAACTAATCTAGCAATTTTAGTCAGACTATCCGAACAATTTCGAAAAGCGAATTTGACCCTTAATTTAGCTAAAAGTTCTTTCTGTGTGACTAGCATTACATATTTCGGCTATGTCATTGGTAGTGGTGGCATCTGCACTGACCCTGCCAAAGTGTCTTTGTATTGAAAATTGGCCACCGCCAAAGAACTTAAAGCAAATTCGTGGGTTTTTAGGCGTTTGTGGATGGTACCGTCGGTTCATTCCACACTTCTCGGAACTAACTTGTCCAATTACGGATTTGTTAACCAAGAAAATGACATTTGTCTGGACGCCGGAAGATCAAGAAGCGATAGACAAACTGAAACAAGTTTCAACATCTGCTCCAATTCTCACGAATCCCGATTTCAGCAAAAAGTTCTTTTTACATTGTGATTCTAGCGACTTTGGAATAGGTGCAGTTTTAGTGCAGCTGACAGACGACCAATCAGAAATGCCGATTGCGTATATGTCTAAAAAGTTAAGTAGAGCTCAGCGAAATTACAGCGTTACGGAAAGAGAATGTTTAGCTGTCATTTTGGCTATTGAGAAATTTCGGTGTTATCTGGAATTGCAAGAATTTGAGGTTGTCACCGATCATTCTAGACTTCTCTGGCTGATGCGACAGCAAAACGTTGCAGGTAGACTTGCACGTTGGACCTTTCGGTTACAACAGTTTAAGTTTACGTTTTTGCAGAGAAAAGGAAAAGATCATGTTGTACCCGACGCGTTGTCCAGACTTCATGATGCCGAGATTGCTGAGTTAGACATGAGTCCTGTGATTGATCTGCAATCAGAGACGTTTTCTGAAGAGTCATATGTTGCTTTAAAGACTAAATATAATGCAAAACAGTCTAAGTTTTCAGATATGAAGTTGGTGGATAAATTTTTATATATCCGCACAGAACTTGCTGAGGGAGACGAGGCGCAGGAAAAACTTTCCTGGAAGTTATGGGTCCCCGACAGTCTTCGTACCGATACTCTTAGGCAAGCCCATGATAATCTTACCTCCGCTTATTCTGGTATGCAAAAGACAATAGAGAAATTGCGTCGTCATCTTTTCTGGCCAGGTCTATCCAAAGATGTTCGAGATTATATTCGTGCGTGTAAGGTGTGCAAGATTATAATCTTCGTCCACCTATGGGAGCTCATGTACCTTCGTGTCGACCTTTTCAAAGACTATATATCGATATTCTAGGACCATATCCTAGAAGTAAACAAGGTCATGTGGGCTTACTGATTGTGCTAGATCATTTTAGCAAGTTTCACTGGTTGCAGCCGCTAAAAAAATGTACATCGTTGGCCATACAGGATTTCTTGCTAAAGCACATATTTCACTGCTTTGGAGTACCCGAGACAATTATTAGCTATAATGGTAGCCAGTTCAAAACTGCAGAATTTAACGCGTTTTTGACAGAGCTAGGTATTACTCATGTTTATACAGCCCTGTACTCTCCGCAGAGTAATGCCGCAGAGCGTGTCAATCGCTCTCTATTGATCATATTTAAAACATGATCAACGCGAATGGGATATGTATCTTACTAGTATTTCATGCTCGCTGAGATCGGCACTACATCAATCTCTAGGATGTTCTCCATATCGGGCACTGTTATGACTGTTATACTGGATATGATTACTCACGGATCCGACTACAAGCTGCTAAAAGAATTGTCGCTGCTTGAGGAGCCAACCGTACCCATATCCAGATCAGATAATTTAGCACTGTTACGAAAAGACATACAGGCAAATATCCGTCGCGCATATGACCGCAACGTAGCTCAGTATAATCTGAGAGCCGGTCTCTTTTAAAGAAGGACAGGAAGTCTTTTGTCCTAGCTTTGCGCATAGCAAATTCTCGCAAAATTTTAATGCTAAACTAGGTCCTCAATTTGTAAAGTGTCGCATTCGAAAAAAGCTAGGAAATTGTTATTATAAGCTTGAGAGTTTACAAGGGAAAGAAATTGGTTCGTTTCATGCTAAGGATATACGCAGCTAATTCCCGCTAATATTACATCTGAAGAAGGAATATTATCGGGTGGTGTAATGGTCCGCGCTTATAAATGCGTTCAAATTGGCAAAAATTCTGCTGGAGGCGAATATTAAACTAGGGACATTTTTTTGAACCTGGCTCTGGTCAAAGATCATCTCTGCAGAAGCCAGAATTACTCCTTTTAAAGGTACAGTAGTAACTTGTCTTAGACTCTATAGTAAAGTCGATTTTGTTTTCATTACGCAGTTTGTGCATTTGGTACCCAAAGCCCAAAGACGGCATCACTGCTTTATTGGCATAAATTGCACGCCTTAAGAACAGCGATCACTGGGCTCTGTCAAGACCGTGTAGCAACTTTGTCTTGCTGGCACAGAGCTCAGGTCGCTCCTGGATAACCTTTGCACTGCGTTACATAACCTTTGCACTGCGTTACATAACCTTTGCACTGCGTGACCTAACCTGTTGCACGGCGTGGCATAACCTAGAACGGCGTGGCATAACCTCGTCGCAGCTTTGCCTTATCTTTTTTCTGCTGTGAACTGCACTGGAGCAACCTGCGCAGACGTCTTTTCTTCGCCTTGTGCTGCACTGCGCCTTTGGATACGCAGTCTTGCCCTGCATTTGGGATAAATTGTCCTTCGCTACACCGATTTTTTTTTTTATAACTCTACGTCAACGTGCTCACCCGCTGCTCTGCATTCAACAAATTCAACGGCCACCTAGCCACTTGGAGCTAGGATTTGCATAGATCGAGGAACTAGGTTTTTGTTTTCATAAGTGAAGAAAGAAACCAGTAAGAAAAGCAACAGTCGCGCGGCACGCGACAGTGGGATACCCTCCGACATATATTCCGGTGAAGTTTAATTTGTTTAATTTATACACATCTACATATGTACATACTGTAAAATTATTCCCAGCAGATGGCGCTCGCCTGCCTCTCTTGTTAGCTGACACAAGCAATCGGTTTTATGCTCATGCTTTCTTGAATATCTTCTGTGTTTATTGTCCGATCGGATTTCAATTTAGAGGATACGTAGATATTTCATTCAGCTTAGTTAATGGTCAAGTCAGAAAGTTGTATCTTTTATACAGCGCTTATAAATTAAGTTCAAAAATTAAATTATTGATTTGCGGGGGCGGTGGGATCTGCATCATCATCACCACGCTGGAAGCCCTTTCAACGCTGGAAACTTGAACCTGTGAGTACTTGCAAACATTGTGCTTGTCCTAGGCTGCTAATATTTGTGATTTTTTTTCATTCTCTTAAATACTGATCAGCTAATCTAGCAAACAAATTATTAAGAACATTATAAAACAAAGAAAACAAAACAAAGAAAACAACAAAAAAACAAAAAAATACAAATCATAATTCCATTAATAGTGCCTAAGCCATTTAAAACTATTCATAAATTTTAAAAACTTAAAAAAAAAAACACTCAACAAAAATTATATCGTCTCGAAAATGGCATACAATATTAATGAACCTTCCACGGAAGATTCTATTACAATACTATAGCTAAAGAAATGTTTAATAAGATTTCAAAGTTAGTAACAAATCTACATAAAATACTGAACACAAAAATGTTGCAAATTTATACAAAACCACAAGAAACAAAATGTTTATTAACGATTTAATTTAGTCTCATTTTCATAAAAATTTAAATACCAATGGTTAAAAAGATTAAGAAAACAATTAGAGAAAAAAAAAAAACAAAAACCATCAAAGAATAAGCAAAAATAATAAATAAATAATGTTATCGATTAAATTTAAGCCAATTTCAATTTAATATGAATGAAATATGACTAACAAACTAGTAGTTTTGTTGAATACAGAATTTCAAAGAACAAGTTAAACTTTTTTTTTTTATTTTTTTATTTATATTTTTTTTTATTTGTATTCTTTTTATTAAGTTATACGGGGAAAATCCAGTATCCCCTTTGTGTCCTTTTGATCTATTAGTTCAGCCCATTTGGGCGCGCATTTGGGAAGTTAAACTCTATTTTAGCAACATTGACACAAAACAACAAACAAATTTAAAAGCTCAAATTAAGTAAAATGTATGGCACAACGAATAAGTAAATTCGAAGAAAAAGATGTGAAATAATTATATAGAAAACGAAATATTTTACGTTCAAAAAACATGAACTTCCAAAATTATATTAAGTAAAATTAAGATGGTTGAGAAATTCAAGCTCTTTTCGAATAGGAATAAATTATGAATATAAGTATCAACACAATAATATGCTAAATTAATTTGGTTTCCTGGATAGACATGGCAACATAAAGTAATAGTCCGTTTCTTTGGGTATCTTCGAATACATAATTTTTATGAGGATTATGGTTGGGTGGGTAGAGACCGCGAGCGTCGATAAACATCTCAGACCTCGCAAAACATTTATATCGCAGCAGTCCTGTTAACTTTTTGCCTCCTTTACAAGTTTTAGTTTGTAAACCCAATTCTTTTATTTGTGCAAGTTTCGTGAAGTTCTAGTTTCAGCAGGAATCCTAAAAATTTAAAAGGTATGTAGATGTGGTTGTTGGAAGGTAGCAAGAACCCCCTCCCAAGCCCAAGAGCTAAGGCACCAGTAGGATTCCGCCCGCTTCCATTCGCAATCCGAATGTACTTGTAGAAGTCGCCAGCGTATTAGCAGTCTTATTGGCTACAAATGCACTGAGCATCACAACACAGACTTCTGTCGGTGCACATCGAACGTTTAACAGATGATTTTGAAGAGCAACTCCGGCTCAGCTGATTCATTTCGATTTTATCCTACTAAGGCGAAGCCAAGCTTTTATATGATCTCACAACCTCTTATCCGATGCAATAACTTGCGATCCAAGAAAAAAAATTTTTTGTACAAAACTATTGCCTACTTTCAGATACGTGAATAATTCAAAAAGTGCTGCATACTTCTAGCTGCTTTTCGAAAATGTATCTCCCGGCGCCGCTAAAACCAGGGGGCGCCCGCTGCCAACTACCCGCCTGGTATGCCCCGTTGTGTGCTTGGGGGCTAAGACCACAATGGCCGGGGGTTTGGGGATTGTGGTTTCCAGCGCCACTGCTGCTGCGGCCACTGCTGCCACACCGGTGGGGGCCACCGTTGTCGCAACCGGAAGGGCGCTGATAGGAAGGGAAATGGTTGGAGATGGGGAAGGGGACAGGGCAGGAGTGGGGGAGGCCCTGAGGGCGGAGTTTTGAAGTATAAGTTTAATCCTGCCAAATCGGTATTTAACATTCCTTTTAAACTCCGTCAGAGTCTTGTATGACTTCTCACCGACCATTATCGCGAGGTGCATCGTTTTGCCGTTAAGGCTTTGTTATACCACCCGCAACAGCTTCATTAAGAGGCATTCAACATTTTGGAGACCCAACTTCTCCAAAATGGAGGTGGGTGGGAGTTCAGCGCTGTTGGGGAAATAGGAGTCACATGAGTCTTTTTGAGTTTCTTTGAAGACCGTTGGGGTTCGGGGAAGGTGTCTGCGCGCGTCTGTTTGGCCTTAGTTTCCACGGGGGGCGTAGTGGCGATTGCAAGAGTCTCTGCTCGAACCCTTCGCGAGTGCAGCTTTGAAAAGTTTCTCGAGGGTCTTCATTTTGACAAAGGCATTCCCCGAGTCCAGTCGTAGCGTCTGGATTTGGGAGCCTGCTTCCGTGAGGCCTGACTTCTGAGAGGCCACGGAAACGTCATCAGCAAAGCTGATCAGGTCACCGTCAGCTTCAGTGTCGGAGGACATTACCTCGACGGTCTGCTGCATGCCTGAACAGCTGTTGGACGAGAAAGCACCACTAGCGAACTCAGTGTCCAAGGGAGTTCGTGGCCTGTCCGAGTCCCCCGGAATACCGGAGTCGAGATCCGTACTATTGAGGGTGGAAGCCAGCAGCCTAATGGCTGCAGTGCTGGTGTCGGGGTCGGTCGTAAAGGCTTCTCCCTGGGTTGATGCTGTCAAAGTCGCATCAGACATTTCTTGTGTTTTAAGTTGATCCATACAATTTGGTCCCACGAGTAGACGGGAAGGGAAGGTCACCCATAGCCGGCGTCCCGTTGGAAGTCTGAATGAAACTGGAGGGCGACAGGTATCCAGAGTCCGCATACTAGAGACCGGGCTACCTCCCGGCCATGCATCCATTAGCATATGCTGTTCCTCCTTGGATTGGAGTGATTTTCGCTCGACTACAATTAGTCAGCACCCTTAGCAGAGACATGACCGTACTAGGGGCCTGCTTCCAGCCGCCCTCACGTCAAACTGAGGTTACATTTAGTTCCCCTTACTGTCTCTGACGGCTGACGGCCTTCATATTGCATAATAAATATGAAAACAAAATAATGAAAAACTATTTATACCTTTCGACCATTGAAAATTGTCAAACTGTCAATGCAGGTAAGGAAGTATTTTTTATCCGTGGAGCAGATGTCAATGTTCAGCATTTTTCCAGTTTGATTAGGCACTGGCGTCTGGCCGAGTTTCTGTTGGGTGCCTGTCGTATTTTGCTTTTGAGCAAATTTTACAGTTCAGAGCCACATCGTTTGTCATTTTAGTCACCTTTGGAAAGTAGTACTCCGTCATGACCTGTTTAACATTTTCTGCTCTATGCGCCCGACTATGTTCTGTGGTGATGATTTCTTTTCCATCATCCATGCCGAACACGTCCACTACGAAGTTTTTGCAATGCCAGAACTTTGTGGCAGGGAAGGCCATCACCAACTCGTGTTGAAAGCTAGCCAAGGTCGGGAGGTTACAATAAATAGCGTTAACCACATTCTGGTTGACGACTGATTTAACTATCTCCACAAGGGTGTCTTTGTCAGTGAAATTTATCAGATGTCGAGTTTTCTCGCCGAAAATTATGAAATTTCTTTTAAGCGGGAAGCGCGCTTCTTCTAGCACAATCAGGTTGGGGAAGCAATTCAAAGGCTTCCCCGTCGAACTGATTGCGTATGAAAGGGACGCTTCATTGTGGATCGTGGCCGCATCGGATTCTGGTTCGCAATGGTTATCCTGGAGGCCATTCACGTTCTGACGCGAGAGTGCATCAGCTACATGATTCTCTCTACCTGGCTTATAAAAAAGCTTAGCCTTCCATCTCTTGATCTTTCAATTTAGATTACTTTCCGAAACGGAAAATGTCAAAGGCTGGTGGTCGGTGTATATGTTGATATCTGTGACTCCGTATAGGAAGTGCCGTAGCTTTTCTCCGACCCCATAAACTATATATATATTCTGAATCAGTATTAGTATCCGAGTCGATTGAGCCATGTCTGTCTGTCCGTCTGTCTGTCTGTACACCTGGATCTCAGAAACTATAAGAGCTAGAGTCATAAAATTTTGCGACAACATACGTATATATTGCAGTGTCTCAAAGTTTTTTTTAACATTTGGACACGCCCTTTCCCGCCTCTGTAAATCAGTAATAACTATTTAAAAAGTACAATATTAGCTCAACAACCAAAGTTGTATATAATGACAAATATCATGCCACGGGCGTTATGTGAAAATTTCATTTAAATCGGACTATTAATAAGTGAGATATGATACGAACTAAACTCACTTTGAACATATATACTTAAGCAAAGCGAATTTACGCAAGCATACCGAAGTTCAAATCTAGCGTCAGACACACATCCTTTTTAACTTTTTATTTGCATTGTGTGGTAACAGAATTGGTTCACAATGCAGCTTTGCCGATGGGCCAAGGAGTGAGGCAATGGCCGAGTGGTTAGAGTGGCGGTAGGTAAATTAAAAAGAGTGTGAGAGAGTACGGTGTTAAACTCTCCGGGTTGAGGCAGGTGCGAATTTTCATTTATTAATTATTTATTAAACTAAAAGAAAAGTTACATTCAAGCGGGCTGGGATATAGCCGCTACAAACAAATTAAATTATTTAATTAAATTTCAATAAAAAATAGTTTTTCCTTATTTTTTTTCATACTATATTGTGCAATAAAATTATAATAGTTGCAAATAATATTAATTATTTATAAATAAAGTTTACTATTTTTATTATATTTAGCACACATCAAAAAGATGCGAGCCAAAAGTAAACAATGCGTTCTTCAATGCCGTCACTCTTTCCGTATTTTGCCTGTTATGACTTTGCAAGTTCAATATGATTCTTATTGGATATTGTAACTTTGATTCGTTCTCAATATTTTGAAATTAGAATGCTAGAACATAACAGCGATCAGAAGCCTGTGGTGACGTAGCCTCATCGATATGAGCCCGATCTGGCAGCCCGGCACCATCGTAAGCAGACGATAGTTCCGCGGCGATATTCACCGTTACTCAAAAATATACGCAGACAACAACTGAATTCTCACGCTTATCATTTACGCATACGAAATAAATGCTTTAATTTAATAACAACATAGTGTGATCCACCGTTTCACTACAAGCCCTTTACAAGTTGTGAATGTGCGAGTGGGACGCCCAAACGTACATGTCTGCATATCCACATGTATGTATTGGCAACTAAGTTCTAATTATATATATTTCGTTCCAAAAACAAAAAAACGGCTACCGCCCCTTTTCAATGTTATTGAGCTTTTAAAATATTGGCCTTACAGTTCGATACATAATCCACTCAGCCACTGAACAACTCTAGCTCCTGCCAAAAAATCAACAAGAAGCACATGAATTAAATTTTGGTACGCGCTAGAAATGCATACATACATATACCTATTGCCATCTCGCTCAATCTAATGGTTGCGACACTTCGCTTCTGCTTTGTCTATGCGTTCTTCTTCTTCTTCTGTTCGTTAATTCAAATTGCGCATGTCGTCGAACACTGTATAAAATTTATCTCCGCCAAATGTTTAATATTAATCCAAATAAAGCGCAATTTGTATTGCGAGTTTTTATAAATTTGCGAAAATAAATAAGTTAGACAGATAGAATCTATCTATAACTGCACATTGCTGAAATTAATTAATTTGGGGAACATTGCAGTTGCGCAGAACATCTCAAGTCGACTCGTAGGTCACCAAAATTTAACTTTTTAGGAACAACTAGACCCATTACATTTGCAGTGGCCTCCCCTTGGTGTTCCCTAAGTACTACTTATTTTTGATAATCGGTGGAAAATTCGACCGGCGATCCTGTTATTGACAAACTTTTTTTACGATATACTATGATAATTATCATATATAATAATATAATAAAATATAATATATAATACATATAACTGCATATGCCGCTTACCCAGATCATGAAACTTTTTTTTGTTGTGGGCCTGTGTAATCCATGGCCTTATACAGTCAGCATCTGACTGTAGCGTTTGTATTTGTATACCCTTCGACTATTGAAAATGGTCAAAAAAGGGTATACTAACTTTGTGCAAATGTATGTAACAGGCAGAAGGAGGCGTGGAAGACCTCACGAAGTATATATGTTCTTGCTCAGGATCACTAGCCGAGTCGATTGAGCCATGTCTGTCTGTCTGTCCGGATGTCTGGATGTATGGATGACCAGATGAACACAGATGAACTCAGCTATTATAAAAGCTAAAGACACCAAATTTATCGTGAAGGTTTATGTGTACCAGGTAGATCAAGTTTATTTCAAATGTAAGGTGCCACGCCCACCGCCCCCGCAAATCAATTTAATTTTTGAACTTAATTTTTAAGCGCTGTATAAAAGATACAACTTTCTGACTTGATTATTTACTAAGGTGAATAAAATATCTACGTATTCTCTAAATTGCAATCCGATCGGACAATAAACACAGAACATATTCAAGAAAGCATGAGCATAAAACCGATTGCTCGTGTCAGCTAACAAGAGAGGCGATCGCGAAGCGCGAGAGTTACCTCCGGGGAGCTTCGTGAGATGTTGTAATACGAGAGATGGGTTGTATGATCCAGAAGCCACGGGCTGTCTCCAGGGAGTTCGATCAAATATTTGTTGCGAGATTAAATAGATATGTCCACAAGTGCTTGCTGCTCAACATCGACTGCCTGTCGTCTTTATTCTGGGTCTTAAATAAGCTAACAGTGAATATGTATGTGTGTGTTACAATGTTAAAGTTCTTAGAAATAAAGTATCTGACACAGCAGAATGTATAAGTATGTTTATATGTAAGTATGTATATGGAATTGTATGCGTTGCCCTGTCTGAGCGAAAAGAATGTGGTGTCAGCTTTTTGGGCGGATGTCGGCGGCTGACTCGTTGTTGATGTTTATGTTGCAACTTTGTATCGCAAAGCTTCCCGGTTCGATGTCTTATATTTGTGTAGGCGTGGTGGTTTAGAGGGAGGGGTGGTGTATGGTACCGATGGGTCGGTAACTCCTCCCCCCCCAGTTTGGAGCGACGACCATAACGGAGGAATTGGTGGAGCGACGATTGGAAGGATGTGGTCGGGCCCTGTATGGAAAATGTGGGTGTCCCTACGAAGTGTCCAGGTAAGTATTACGGCGACTAGGGATACGGTGAAGAGAATGTACAAGGTTGTCGAGTGTCGAAAGTTTCCTGCGGTGACGACCAGTAGCTTATTGGATGTTGTGAGTGTATCCAGGTGAAGTCTTTCCAAGGTGATATTTTTTCCTAAGCTTTTGTTTAAATGGTGTTGTAGTTTGGCAAGACGTATTTGTATCTATTTCTAGTATCAGTTGCGTGTTAAATTCGTTAATAGGTTTTTCGGATGTGGGACAAGGCTTACCCGTTAGTGTTTCGTTGTGGTTTAAATTTGGGTCCGCTCTACTTAAGGCGTCTGCGATTACATTTTGTGAACCTTTCTTGTGAGTTATTTCGAAATTGTATTCCATGAGTTGGAGTCTCCAACGAATTATTTTCGAGTTGGGTTCTTTGAAGTTCATAAGCCATATTAGTGGCTTGTGATCTGTAACAATAGTAAATTTTACACCATAAATATATGGTCTGAAGTATTTTACTGCCCATATTATTGCCAGCATTTCTTTTTCTATGGTTGAATAGTTGACTTCGGTGTCGGAGAGGGTTCTGCTGGCGAAGCATACAGGTCTATCGTTTTGTAAGGAGCCTTGAGATAGTACAGCTCCTAACGCGAAGTTACTAGCATCTGTAGTAAGAATGAATGGTTTTTCGAAGTCTGGGTGTATGAGGATTGGGTCATTGGAAAGAAGAGTTTTGCACTGTTCGAATGCGTCTACGAAGTCTTTGTCTGTAGTAATTTGTGTTTTCCCTTTCAGCTGTTTAGTCTTGGGCTTTGTTATTCGTGCAAAGTCTCTTATAAACTTCCTATAATACCCCAGTAGACCGAGGAAAGATTTGATGGTTCTTCTGTTGGTGAGGCAAGGGAATTTTTTGATCGCACTTATCTTGTTCGGGTTTGGTTTTATTCCGTCTTGTGTGACTATGTGGCCTAGAAATTCTATCTCTTTTCTTAGGAATTCTGATTTTGAAGGTTGTAGTTTAAAGTTTGCTGCTCTGAGTTTTTCGAATACCATTTTTATATCCAATAGGTGTTTTTGTAGGGAAGGTGAGAAAATTATAATATCGTCAAGATAAACTAAGCAAATGGTGCCGTTAAGATCGCCGAGAACGCTGTCCATAACTCGTTGGAAGGTAGCCGGTGCGTTTTTTAAGCCGAAGGGCATCCGTATGAATTGACCCCCTTCGACTGTAAAGGCTGTTTTGACGATATCTTCTTGTTTCATCTCGATTTGATGAAACCCGCTAGTTAGGTCGAGCGTTGAAAACTATTTTGCCTTGCCTATGCTATCTAATATGTCATTTATGTTTGGGATGGGGTATCTGTCCGAAATGGTTTTGTCGTTGAGTTTCCAGTAGTCTATTACAAGTCGCCATTTCCTGTTTCCTGTTCCGTCGAGTTTTTTTGGGACCACCCACACCGGGGCGCTCCAAGGGGAGTGGCTAGATCTAATAATTTGTTGGTCTAACATGGATTCGATTTGTTTTTTGACTTCTGTTTTATGGACAAAAGGGTATCTGTAAGATTTTGCGTGGATAGGAGAGCTGTCTATGGTGGGGATGGAGTGTGTGATTTTGTTGGTGAAAGTTAATGGTGTTTCTGGGTTGTAGAATATGTCAGGAAATTGTTTGCATAGGGTTGTTAAGGCTGTTTTTTCCTCTTGATTAAGGTGTTCTGTTAGAATTGGTAATGGAGCTTGGGGGTATCATTATTGAGAGGTGTAGCTGATATATTAAAGAACTCGATGTGGTCGTTTTTATTGTAAGGGATGGTTTCTAGGGGGTATTCTAGGTATAATAGTTTATCTGAGTCGGATTGGTTAGAGATTTCGACATTGGCAATATTATTGTTTGATTTATATAGTCCTTCTGACAACGATAACTAATTATTTAGTTGTGTAGTACAACAATAGAATTCCCCATGATTAGTCTTTACTGGTAGTGGTAAGATAACTTTACTGTAGGCAGGGATGTTAAAAATGTTTGAAGGTTGGTTAGTGTACAAAAATATTGGGAGTGTAGACTTTGAAGTTACTAGTTGTGAGTTTACTAGGTCTATTTTTGCTTCTAGGTGTGATAATAGGTCCATTCCTATGAGGCCATTGAAATAAGAGTGAAATTTGAATTTAAGTAGGGTAATTTGGCCTTCGGTTTTGAATTCAGCTGGCATTGGAAATATTGCTTTTTCCTCAATTTTGAAACTATTTAATTGAAATGGATATTGGTAGGATTGTGCACTCCAGTTGGTTTGCAGATTCTGGGTCGATGAAGGAGTTATTGGATCCTGTATCGATAAGAAATGACAAAGGGAATTTTTGTTGGAGGTTTAGAGTTATGTATGGGAGGGATGTTGCATGTGTGGTAGGGTTTATGTATCCTGTTGGGTTTCTGAGGCTGGTGCCTGAAAACTTAGGTTGGTAGGGCAGTGTTGGGTGAGTTTTCCTTCTTCTATGTTGTGTAGCCCATAATTTGGTGTTTTATTGTCTCTAAACGGGTTACTAGTTCTGTTGCCATTGTTTGATTGACGATATTGGGAATTGGGGTTTGAATAATGGTTTGAGTGGTTTTGGGTGTAAGATGAGTTACGGTTGTTGCGGTCGTTGTTGTCTCTGTGATTGTTACTGTTATTGTTATTGTAATTGTTAGTTCCTCGTTCGGTGTTGTTTTGTGTTGGGAGGTATGGGTTTCTGTTCTGGTAACGAGCCTTTTCTCGTTGACATAGCTCGTAAGCTGTTTCGATAGTCTTGGGGTCTTTCAATCTGATGACTGTTTTAAGTGGTTCTCTAATTCTTGAAATGAAGGCATTTAAACAGACTTCGTCATATAGTGTTTTCTTGGCTTCGATGATTGTGGCCGACTGTCCGCTATTGGAAGTAGTGGATATAAGTTGGCTCCTAATCCTCGATAACAATTACCTAGGGTTAGGTTATCTGGGAGAGATTGGAGCTCGCCTAAGAGAGTAGCTTCGCTTTTCTTGCTAGAATATAAACGTAGTAGGTTACTTTTGATATCGTCCCATATAAGTTTGGTGTTGGCTAGGTTAAGAGCTTCGTCTGCTCTTCCAACTATTTTGTTCCTAATTGCCCTGAGTGTCAGAAGTCCGTACGGTGTTTGGTCGGTACCCCTAATGAGCATGATTATTTCCTCGACGCTGGTTATATATTTGTCGAGTTGGCCTGGAGCACCATCGAAAGTCGGAAGTTCTTTAACGAAGGCTAAAATATCGGTGGCACTAAGTGCCGTAGCAATACTGCTAAAGCCACTGACAGTAGGTGTTAAGGGGGCGGAATTACCTCCGGAGGCGTTGCCTGAATCCATATTTATAGATTGAAGGGACGGTGAGGGGGTACTTTCTCTAATTACGGGGAGGGTGTTTGTTTTAGTAACTGATCGTGTGACTCTTTTTGGAAGTGTGTGCGATCCTAATACGGAACGAGTTATTTGTTTTATAGTTTGAGTTAATTTCTTTGACATTTAATAATAAAAAAAAATATACGATTTACAATGAACTTAGTGACTCTTAATTACTTGTTTGTTGTTGGATAGTGTGTGTTTTCTTGTGCGTTAATTTCTGTAATATAGTGATATTAGTGTATGTATGTATAATTTAAATATTTTATTTGTGTTGAAAGAGTGGGAATATTGGTGCATGTTTCAAACAAAATTTTCTTTTTTTTATTATTAATTTTTGTTGTTGTTTTTTTTTTTATTAAGGTGTGAATTTATATGTGGTTTTGTGGTTTTGTACCCAGCATTAAAAATCATACACTTCACCGTTCATATAATATTATTCGTATTTGGAATGTGTATATGTATTTTTGTGATGTAGTACCAGGACTTTAAAATTTCAGCAGTGGTTTATCAGCGATTGATGCCACGTAGGTACACTACATATATATATACCCTTCGATCATTGAAAATGGTCAAAAAATGGTATACTAACTTTGTGCAAATGTATGTAACAGGCAGAAGGAGGCGTGGCAGACCCCATAAAGTATATATATTCTTGCTCAGGATCACTAGCCGAGTCGATTGAGCCATGTCTGTCTGTCTGGATGTCCGGATGTCCGTATGACCAGATGAACACACAGATCGCAGCTATTATAAGAGCTAGAGATACCAAATTTGGCATGAACATTTTTGTGTGGCCGGCGCAAATCAAGTTTATTTCAAATGTAAGGTGCCACGCCCACCGCCCCCGCCAATCAATAATTTAATTTTTGAACTCAATTTTTAAGCGTTGTATTAAAGATACAACTTTCTGACTTTAACATATACTAAGCTGATAGTTATATCTACTTATTCTCTGTGTTTACGAGGGCACTCGCGCTCTTTTATCCAACATATATATGTTATGTTAGTTTTAAGCCTTTCTTTACATTGTACTGAAAATAGTTGAAAAATAAAAGTGAAGTGAACGCCACGCGCCCCGAGTTGTTCTTTAAATCGAATTGTTTTCGCGTCGGTCTCCGTTTTTCAGCATCACATCCCCAACTGTACGATCCCCCCAAGAAGGAAGAAATCTCATTGCCGCCACCACATTCATTGGTCCTTCGACCCGGATATCACCATTTACATTTGGACATCACGTCGCTGGATTTTCATCCCCACGCTCCGTTCGAACTACCAGATCATCGGCATCTTGTCAGGATCCCCCAAGTACTACATTTTTTTACTTATCTTATACGGCAGAGGACTGTGTGTAATTGTTCCTTGGTGAAAAGAAAGATTTTCTATTTTCTCCTAACCTCGCAATTTGCGCCACTGGCATCTCTGTATGTACATATGTTGCTGCATTAGTAAGCACATACTTACTTACAGACGACTGCCACCTTCGAAAGTTTTCCATACATATGTGTATATGTACGGAAATACGAATCATAAATAACACACAGTTTATCCGTCAAATTCTATTTACAAGCCTCTGCCACATACATGTATGTACCTTCTCCTACCCTTTTCATTTGAACAAAGGTACATACATTCTCCAAAACTAATTAAATTGTATGTGTAATATATATACACATTACATACTTACGTTGCCCATTAGTACATTGCCAAGGTCCGCACCTCAAGTGGCAATTGTACCTCCAAAGCTAACACCAAAAAATACAAACGCTACAGTCAGGTGCTGACTGTATAAGGCCATGGATTATCTTAGTATACCGTAAAAAAAGTTTATTAATAACAGAATAGAATCGCCGCTCGAATTTCCCACCGATCATCAAAAATAATCAGTACCTAGGGAACACCAAGGGGTAGCTACTGCAAATGTTATGGATTTAGTTGTTCTTAAAAAGTTAAATTTTGGTGACCTACGAGTCGACTTGAGATGTTCTGCGCAACTTAAATGTTCCCCAAATTAATTAATTTCTGCAATCTGCAGACATAGATAACTTATTTATATTCGGATATTTATAAAAACTCGCAATGAAAATTGCGCTTTATTTGGATTAATATTAAAAATTTGGCGGAGATCAATTTTATACAGTTTACGACGGCACGCGCAATTTGAATTAACGAACAGAAGAAGAAGAACGCATAGACAAAGCAGAAGGGAAGTGTCGCAACCATTAGACTGAGCGAGAGGGCAATAGGTATATGTATGCATTTCTAGCGTGTACCAAAATGCTTCTTGTTGATTTTTTGACACGATCTAGAGTTGTTCAGAGGCTGAGTGGATTATGTCTCGGACTGTAAGGCCAATAATGTTGGCCGTGTTTCGGGGTTCGATTGGTTACCACGATCGGCATGTGAAATTTTTTGTTTTTCATTATTTTTTCATTAATATATTTTAAAAGCTCAATAACATTGAAAAGGGGCGGCGGCGGTAGCCAGTTTTTTAAAGTTTTTGGTACGCAATATATGTAATTAGAACTTAGTTTTCTTTCGTTGGTACACAACAGCAACTCCAAATCTAATTGTATTGTACATATGCATGTACATACATGCGTGCAATAATGTGTGTTGAAGTGGGATGCCAATACATACATGTGGATATGCAGACATGTATGTATGGGCGTCCCACTCGCACATTCACAACTTTTAAAGGGCTTGTAGTGAAACGGTGGAACTATCGTCTGCTTATGATGGTGCCGGGCTGCCAGATCGGGCTCATATCGATGAGGCTGCGTCGCTGTTATGTTCTAACATTCTTATTGCAAAATATTGAGAGCAAAACAAAATAACAATATCCAATAAGAATCATATTGAACTTGCAAAGTCATAACAGACAAAATACGGAGAGAGTGACGGCATTGAAGAACGCATTGTTTACTTTTGGCTCGCATCTTTTTGATGCGTGCTAAATATAATAAAAATAGTAAACTTTATTTATAAATAATTAATATTATTTGTAAATATTATAATTTTATTTTATATAAAACAAAATGAGGAACAACTATTTTTTATTGAAATTTAATTAAATAATTTAATTTGTTTGTAGCTGCTATATTACAGTCCGCTTGACGGCAACTTTTCTTTTAGTTTATTAGAATAAAATAAATAAACAAAATAAAATAACAAATAATTAATAAATGATAATTCATAATTCGCACCTGCCTCAAACCGGGAGTTGAACACACGCACTCTCACTCTCTCACAGTCAATTTATTTTACCGTCCACCACTCTAACCACTCGGCCATTGCCTCACTCCTTAGACCATCGGCAAAGCTGCATTGTGAACCAATGCAAATAAAAAGTTTAAAATGCTGTATGTCTGACGCTAGATTCGAACCTCGGTATGCTTGTGTAAATTAGGTATGCTTAAGTATATATGTTCAAAGTGAGTTTAATTCGTATCATATCTCACTTATTTATAGTCCGATTCAAATGAAATTTTCACATAACGCCCGTGGCAAGGTATTTGTCATGTAAGATATACAACTTTGGTTGTTGAGCTAATATTGTAGTTGTTAAATAGTTATTACTGATTTACAGAGGCGGGAAGGGGCGTGTCCAAATTTTACAAAAACTTTGAGACACTGCAATATATATGTATGTTGTCGAAAAATTTGATGACTCTAGCTCTTATAGTTTCTGAGATCCAGGTGTTCATACAGACAGACGGACAGACGGTCAGACGGACAGACAGACATGGCTCAATCGACTCGGCTACTGATACTGAGTCAGAATATATATAGTTTATGGGGTCGGAGATGCCTCCTTCTGCCTGTTACGCACATTTCCGTTCCAACAAACACAAAAGTCCATGAATTTTTCTATAATCCATGGCCTAAAAAGATAACACTGGCACTCCTTGTTTATTAAATTTATTTATTAACATTTCCCAATATATTTTGGCCGGCAGCAATATTTCGGCTGCACCGGCACAACACACACAAATACTTATTGTTGAAAATACAAAAGTCACACTTATGCAAAGTTGTGTGTATGTGAGGAGTGATGAAATCAAGAGGATCATGAAAGAGAGAACGCACTCTGTTATTGCTCTGTTAGTACTCTGTTGTTGCTACCTCTCACATGTATGTTAAAAGAGTAATCGTCCTATTCGCTTGCAGACAACGAGACAGTGCGGTTGGTTCTATCGGTTGCTTATTTAAAATAATTATTGAACAGTCAAATAATAAAGTGTTTCACTATTTGGTTGATGGGCTGGCTTATAATATACTTAAACGTATATTATAATATTAAATTCAATAGGTTATGGGCCCAGTCACATTTTCGTCAAAATGGTGAAATAGTTTAATTGTGCAAATAAGAATAATTAAAATAAATAAAAGTGAATTTTCTTATTTAAATATATGTATTTATTGAACACAAATACATAGAGAGCTTTGCGAAATATGTATGTATAGCGATACACAAAAACGTTTGGTTGTATATAAGTGGACAAAATTGCTCACCTACTTAATACTCTTTCGACTAACTATGAAGGGGTAATAACAGCTATAGAAACTCTTACTGAGAGCAATTTGACATTAGACTTTGTTAAGACACGGCTACTCGATCATGAAATAAAGTTAAAAGGAATTAACAAAGACACAAGTGCTAAAGTGCTGCAAGCTATAGGCAATCGAGAGTCTAGGGAAAATACATACAAAAATAAAGCTATGAAATCTATGAAGAAACCTTTTAAGAATAAGTCCAAACTAAAATGTTTTCATTGCAAGAAATTGGGTCATAAAAAGAAAGATTGTTTTCTATTAAAAAGGCAGGCAGGAAACCAGAATGTTCCCGATGCAAATAGTGTTAGAGAGAGACAGGCTCAGATGGCGACAGAAACACAGCCAGCACGTGCGTTTGCATTTCTGTTAGAAGTTAGAGAAAAAAGAGAGAAGAAGAAAAAGGTAGAAACGCAGCAAAAATGCGCATTTGCATTTATGGTGAAATTAGCAAATTACACTGAAAAGCCAGACGAAATAAATTTTATTTTAGATTCGGGGGCATCAGATCACCTAGTGAATGATATTAATTTATTTTCTGAGTATGAGAATTTAAATTTAAACGTGGCTATTGAGATTGCAAAGCGTGGAGAATTTGTTTATGCTACTGCAAAAGGACAAGTTAAGCTTAACAATTCTGGAAACAACATTACATTACACAACGTGCTGTATTATAAGGAAATCCCGCACAATTTGCTATCCGTAAAGAAGATGATAGATGCTGGAATGTCCGTCGAGTTTAATAAGGATGGCATTAAAGTAATCAAGAACGGTAAAATTAAATTTATTAATTTAAATTTATTTATAATTTGTTAAATTTTACATTAAATAGTAAAGTCTATACATCTGCAATATCAAATGATGCAGAGTATCGCTTGTGGCATGAAAGATTGGGACATATAAGTATTGGAAAATTCTTAGAAATTAAACGAGATGGCTTGTTTGAAGATAGTGAACTTATAAAAACCGTACAAATAAATAGTAGTAAATTATGTGAGGCGTGTATTAACGGAAAGCAATCAAGACTAAAATTTGAAAAACAAAAAAATAAAGAAAATATTGAACGCCCACTATTTGTAATTCATTCGGATGTATGCGGTCCGATTACGCCCTCAACTATTGATAATAAAAACTACTATGTAGTATTATTGATAATTAATTTATATATTGATAATGGAAGAGAATATCTCTCAAATGAAATGCGTGAATTTTGTGTTGAAAAAGGTATCAGCTATCATTTAACGGTTCCTCATACCCCACAACTAAATGGTGTTGCAGAGCGGATGATTAGAACAACCACTGAAAAAGCTCGCTCTATGATTAACTGTACTAAACTAAATAAAAGTTTTTGGGGTGAAGCTGTTTTGACAGCAACGTATTTAATTAACAGGTCCTCAAGTAGAGCTTTAAAAAATATAAGAAAAACACCATTTGAGATGTGGCATAAAAAGAAGCCAGTATTGAAATATCTAAAGATATTTGGCTCGACAGTATATGCACTAAATAAAGTGCGAAAGAGAAAATTTGACGAGAAATCGATCAAAACTATACTTGTCGGATATGAGCCAAATGGCTATAAGTTGTGGAATGAGAACTTGAGAAAATGTATGACAGCTAGATATGTAGTGGTGGATGAAATAAACATGAAATCGGTGACTTCAAATGAAAATGACTCTGTGGAAAAATATGATGTTTTTAACCAATACAGTGATTCTCTAATTGAAGAGAATGAAGAGTCGAATTTTCCATTGCAGGAAAATTGTGAATCTACGGATTCGAAATCTGACGAAAATCTAAATGAAAATTCCACTTGTCTTGAGAATACCGATCCAGTGGCTGAAACTGGTGATAAAATAAAAGAAAATAAAAATCAAGAACAAATTAGACGCAGTGAGAGAATTAAAGATAAACCAAAGTTATCATATAGATTTTTAGAAAAGTGTCAGATGAATACCCAAATGTGTTTAAATGATATTCCCAATACATATGAAGAGATTAAAACTCGTGATGACAGAACCTTGTGGGAGGATGCAATTAAAGACGAACTGAATTCTCATTTTGTAAATAATACATGGTGCTTAGTGCAAATGCCTAAGGATAAAAACATAGTAGATTGCAAGTGGGTTTTTAGTATAAAACAAGATGAAAATGCTAATTTACTTAAATATAAGGCAAGATTGGTAGCCAGGGGATTCACCCAAGAATATATGATGGATTATGATGAGACTTTTGCACCAGTTGCACGAATTTCTAGTTTTAGATATCTTTTAGCTTTTTCAAATCAATATAATTTATTGATCCATCAGATGGATGTCAAAACAGCTTTTTTAAAGCTTTTTTAGAGCACTAAAAGATGAAATTTATATGAAAATTCCAAAAGGTTTAATCCAGTATGATGGAAATAAAGTATGTAAACTTAATAAAGCCATTTATGGTCTAAAACAAGCTGCAAGATGCTGGTTTGAGATATTTGAAAGTGCACTACAAAATTTTGGATATCGGAGTCTAGAAGTAGACAGATGTATATATATTCTAGATAAAGGAGATATATATAAAAATATATATGTACTCTTATATGTTGACGATATAATTATTTCTACTAGTGATTCCGAAAGAATGTCTAAATTTAAAACATATCTTTTGAATAAATTTCAAATGACCGATCTAAATGAAATACGATATTTTATTGGCATAAAAATTGAAAGAAAAAATGATCGAATTTGTCTCAGTCAATCTGCATATATTAAAAATGTTTTAAAAAAAATTCAATATGGAAGATTGTAATCCAGTTGGGACTCCTCTTCCAAGCAAAATAAATTATGAGGCTTTGCAAGTAGAAGAGTCATATGAAGCACCTTGTAGGAATTTGATTGGTTTTTTAATGTATGTAATGTTATGTACACGACCGGATTTAAGTACATCGATAAGTATCTTAAGTCGATATACTAATTACAATAATAGAGAATTATGGCAATGTCTTAAAAGAATTTTTAGGTATCTAAAAGGAACTGTCACTTTAAAGTTATCATTTAAAAGGAATTTGAAAGTAAATAAAATTCTTATGGGGTATGTTGATTCTGATTGGGCTGGAAATGAGACTGACAGAAGAAGTACTACAGGGTATATATTTAAAATGTTTGAAAATTGTTCAATTTGCTGGAGTACTATGAAACAAAAATCTGTTGCTGCTTCATCTACCGAAGCTGAATATATGGCCTTATTCGAAGGAGTAAGGGAAGCATTATGGCTAAAATCATTAACAAATGAAATGAAATTAGAATTAAATGGTCCAATAGTTATTTTCGAGGATAACCAAGGTTGTATAAGTATAGCCAATAATCCCACTTGCCACAAGAGAACTAAGCACATAGATATCAAATATCATTTTACCAGAGAACAAATTGAAAACAAACTAATTTGTGTTAAGTATCTTTCCACAGATTTACAATTGGCTGATATTTTGACAAAGCCACTACCAACTGCCATATTCACTGTACTGCGAAACCAACTGGGGCTAACTGAATCTTGAATGATGGAAAAATGAATTTGTATATGAAGTCTGAATCTTTTATATAGATATAAACATAATTAAATCAAACAATTACTAGTCTAATCATTACTATGTTTATCTAACTGAATCTTGAATGATGGAAAAATGAATTTTTATATGAAGTCTGAATCTTTTATATAGATATAAACATAATTAAATCAAACAATTACTAGTCTAATCATTACTATGTTTATCTAACTGAATCTTGAATGATGGAAAAATGAATTTTTATATGAAGTCTGAATCTTTTATATAGATATAACCATAATCAAACCAAAATAATTACTAGACTAACTATTACTATGTTTATTTAAGTGAATCTTGTTAAATTTTTATTTGATTGAACTAATTGGGTTTTACTGGGTTTCCCCAATTCTTTGCAGCAAATGCTGGTTCAATAGAAGTAGCCCCAGAAGAAAATAAAATGGAAAAGAATAAGAATACAACCATTAGAAAACGCATGCACTCGTCTGAAAGTAATTTTTCATTTCATTAATTTTTTTTTAATCAATTTGTATCAGTGTGATTTTTGAGGTGGCGTGTTGAAAATACAAAAGTCACACTTATGCAAAGTTGTGTGTATGTGAGGAGTGATGAAATCAAGAGGATCATGAAAGAGAGAAGGCACTCTGTTATTGCTCTGTTAGTACTCTGTTGTTGCTACCTCTCACATGTATGTTAAAAGAGTAATCGTCCTATTCGCTTGCAGACAACGAGACAGTGCGGTTGGTTCTATCGGTTGCTTATTTAAAATAATTATTGAACAGTCAAATAATAAAGTGTTTCACTATTTGGTTGATGGGCTGGCTTATAATATACTTAAACGTATTTTATAATATTAAATTCAATACTTATATTAACACATACTATACATATATTCTTATATTAAAATTCTTAAACTAACAGACATATTCGTATTTTAAAAACATTTAATTTATTGGTCAACTTAATCTAATACAAAGAAATAATAAAATATTTATTATTTCTTTGTTTACCTTTTGAGTAGTGATCGCAGTTTGCCTTAGTGATCGCAGTTCGATCACAATCGACCAACCGCCACTTTTTTCTATTCACTCAGTGTTATCGTTCCAGGGCTGCACTAGCTCAAATATTAAAATATCACGTAGTGGGCAACCGTGTCTTTTAAAGTCACTTATTTTTCCTTTGTCGTCTCATTGTGCACTTTGTTGTGGTATTACAAAGCGCTGCAACATTGCAAAAAATTATCGAATATATTTTCCTCCGTCTGAGAAAATATATCCTAATAATAAATAATTATTTATTTATTTTCACAATATAATTTATTATTTGTAAATAAATTATATTGCGTCTTTTTCTCAGAATTTCACGCTGAGTATAATAATTGTCTCGAGAATTATTATTACTCAATAAAATATATCGATACTTATAAAATAATATTTATATTATTTTTTTTCCAAAAAGTGTTGCCTTGTAATATACCAACATATTCCACGCTCAACCAGATTCGATAAAATTTCCGATTGATTTGATTAATATTCTTGTTTATTGTTAAAACGAGAAAATTCTGTTCGTCCAATTTTCTACGTTCTTCTCTTTCAAGTTTCTGCTTCCGTCAACAGCATCAATTGCATTTTTCTCACTTTTTTGAAAGCCTGTTATGCCAATTGACAGTAAAGACACCAAGAAACACCTTGTTGTACCCACGACTAAGCACAGACGCTCCAGCTCTCTTCCAAGTTCCCTTCTTGGTAGAACACCTTCTCCCGCCACATTGCGGAAAGTTTTAACTCCGGCCTATCTAAGGTTAGTCAGGTGCCAACAATTTCGGTGCACACTCCTCCAGTTACTCGTTCAGTTGGTCATCAGATCTCACTGGCACTCCAAGAGTTCATTAACGCTTCTGATAAGCTCACGCAGTTCGAAGCTAGGATTCAAAATTCTCCTACAGCCTCACTTCACACTCACAGAGTGCGTCTTGAGCAGCTTCGCTCCATATGGACTGCCGTAGAACTGAAATATGAACTCTGTTCCAACGCATTGTCTCAAACGGAGACGAGAGATCGCCATGCAAGCCCGGTATGACCACTGCTACTCCATATACGAGGAAACTGCCTCTCAGTTAAATGAGAGTATAGAGACCGCAACGGCTCCCACTCCAGCACCTGCAGCAGCACAAGTAGCCTTCCACCCACGAAGCTACCGGTCACCACCTTTCGATGCTGAAGTTTTCAGCGGTGATTACCTTAAATGGCCAACTTTCCGTGATCTCTTCACAGCGGTCTACATTTCCGATCCCGGCCTAAGTCAGATCGAGAAATTATTCCATCTAAATGCGAAGACCAGCGGAGAAGCGAAGGCAATCGTATCCAAATCCCCTCTCACAAACGAGGGTTTCTCTTCTGCTTGGAAGAACTTGACGGACAGGTTCGAAAATAAGAGGCTGATAGTCAACAGCCAACTTAAAATCCTTTTTAACCTTCCGTCAGTTCCTCACGAGTCTGGAGCCGCCGTCCAAGTCCTTCAAAGCACTATTCAAAGTTGCTTAACGGCTCTAGACCACTCCAAAATCAGCACGGAGAACTGGGATTGGGATTGCCTTCTTATCTTCCTATGCTCGTCTAAACTCCCAAGGCTGACGTTGTCACTTTGGGAGCAGTCAGTACAAAACAAGGCTGAAATTCCGTCGTGGAAGGAAATGTCAGATTTCCTTTCAGAGCGCTATCGCACATTGGAAGCGATAGAGGACGTTCAACCTAGTACAAGCGCACAGACAAGTCCCAAACTTGCTCGAAAGGAGCCTCCTACGAGGAAGGTCAACTCTTTTGAGACAAAGGTTGTAGGCAAACCACAAACCTGCAAACTTTGCTCAAAGGAAAACCATCCTATACGTCTGTGTCCGCGCTTTCTCCAAATGGCTGTTGATGAAAGGTCCAATTTCATCAAACAGCAGAAGTTGTGTCTGAACTGCTTTGCAAGAGGACATATCCTTGAAGACTGCACGAGTCAACATAATTCGTTCACGTGCAAGGGTCGCCACAATACACTCCTGCATCGTGGCACCCCTCCTACCGCGCCCTCTTCAGCAGATTCTACACCAACTCCCAATTCTAATATACAGTCCACATCTCCAACGACTAATATTCAGAATTACTTCACGGCGAACACACAAGGTGTTCTTCTCGGCACTGCTCTTATAAATGTTTGCCATTTGGCCATGACTTATAAGGCACGTGCACTGATCGATCCAGGATCAGAGGCTACGTTCATCTCCGAACGGATGTTTAACATCATAAAGCCCTCCTACCAAACCGTGCAAGTTAAAGTAGCTGGCTTAAATCAAGCCATCTCAGCCAATCCACAAATGTGTGCCACTTCCAGATTGGCTCCCCGATCATTCCCAGGTTACAGCTAAAAACTGAAGCCTTTGTTCTTCCCCAATTGCCAGGTAACCTTCCATCCTATTCAATTTTCAAGGATCTTCTGAAGGACCTGCCAAACCTCCAACTCGCTGATCCGCATTTCCACCAGAGCTCTCAGATAGACGTGCTCCTAGGAGCCGATATTCTCCCATCCATCATGAAGAGTGGCTCTGTATCCAAAATTTGTGGAACTTTGCTCGGTCAAGAGACTATATTCGGCTGGGTCCTCACTGGACCAGTATCCAAGTCGAATCTTACGACCATTTCCTCCTTTACAACGAGGATCAAGATCAGCACAGAACAAAGGCTTGATGATCTTCTCACCAAGTTTCCGGTTGTGGAAGTTCTACCAGCCAAGCTGGTAAAAGTTTGTGAATCAGAGTGTGAAAACAACTTTCTTTCCACTACTTCTACTTCTTTCTTCCACTACTTATGTCGTTACTCTCTCATTAAAAAATCCTGAAATCTTCGAATTAGGACTGAAAAATCTGAATAGTTTTTCAGATACGAAATTAACGAAAACGAAATACTTTGACCCGGTATTAAAAAGATTATTGGTGTTAAATTAAATCGCCGTTCATTTGCTCAAGATCGATACAAGACTAAATTCTATAATACAATAGTTACTCTCTTTGGCCCCCTTGCAGCGGATTAAACAGCCGAAGCAAAGACGAGCGTTAACAGAGTATTAGAGTTTTTGTTTTACATGTTATGTTATTTCACTTAACGTTTCTATGTATTGTATGTATTTCAATGTAATTCAATGTCAAAAGTATCTATTTAGTATCTAATCTATTAGTTAAAGCTGCAGCGCTCCAACAAGGACATTCAAGGTTCATCGTACTCGCTCAGTTTCTCCAGAACGAATGTCGTTTAAAGAGGAACTTTGCTTTAAAAGAGCAGTACGACTCCATTATTCAGTATTTAGATTTAGGCCATATGAGGCCAGTCTCTCCAAGTAACGACTACAACATTTTATATCTCCCTCATCATGCTATGTTCAAACCTGAGAGCACCACTACGAAAGTTTGCGTTGTTTTCAACGCCCCCAGTCCGTCCTCCAAAGGGAACAACTTAAACTCCGATCTGACAGATTTCCTCAAACTAGAGGAAACGAGCCTAGCAAAGACTCTAGGTATACGCTGGTAAGCGAATACGGACGAGTTTCTCTTTGCCCCCTCCAAAGTTATATATATATAAGTTATATAATGGCGTGGCCTGTGACCTGTCTTTGTTAAAAACATTTTTAGCTGACTCAAGGTCAATATCGATTCGATTTCTGCATCATAGCTTATCTAGCCGATATTTTTGCCAAACACAACAAGAACACTTGTCAAAAGACAAGGAGCGGGCTTGAATGTACAATTGTTTCACGAAGTAGCCAACTTCGATCATCAGCATTCATCGCTAACTAACTTGGTGATCGAAGGCAGCTTCATCTCCTCACTGCTAGAACTCGTTGGGAATTCTAGTGGTGCCGAGGTAGAAACTGATTCAATAAACCAAGCTTGTCTCTTTGTGTTGTGTTTGGACTTAGTACTGCATAAATTCTTCTGCGAGAATTCTTGACTGCAGGTTACCTTAGTTAAAAGGTGCATAACGCTCTATTGGTGTAGAGTATTGTCCGGTGTGTCTACCGTTATTTTTAATGGCGTGGCCTGTGACCTGTCTTTGTTAAAAACATTTTTAGCTGACTCAAGGTCAATATCGATTCGATTTCTGCATCATAGCTTATCTAGCCGATATTTTTGCCAAACACAACAAGAACACTTGTCAAAAGACAAGGAGCGGGCTTGAATGTACAATTGTTTCACGAAGTAGCCAACTTCGATCATCAGCATTCATCGCTAACTAACTTGGTGATCGAAGGCAGCTTCATCTCCTCACTGCTAGAACTCGTTGGGAATTCTAGTGGTGCCGAGGTAGAAACTGATTCAATAAACCAAGCTTGTCTCTTTGTGTTGTGTTTGGACTTAGTACTGCATAAATTCTTCTGCGAGAATTCTTGACTGCAGGTTACCTTAGTTAAAAGGTGCATAACGCTCTATTGGTGTAGAGTATTGTCCGGTGTGTCTACCGTTATTTTTAATGGCGTGGCCTGTGACCTGTCTTTGTTAAAAACATTTTTAGCTGACTCAAGGTCAATATCGATTCGATTTCTGCATCATAGCTTATCTAGCCGATATTTTTGCCAAACACAACAAGAACACTTGTCAAAAGACAAGGAGCGGGCTTGAATGTACAATTGTTTCACGAAGTAGCCAACTTCGATCATCAGCATTCATCGCTAACTAACTTGGTGATCGAAGGCAGCTTCATCTCCTCACTGCTAGAACTCGTTGGGAATTCTAGTGGTGCCGAGGTAGAAACTGATTCAATAAACCAAGCTTGTCTCTTTGTGTTGTGTTTGGACTTAGTACTGCATAAATTCTTCTGCGAGAATTCTTGACTGCAGGTTACCTTAGTTAAAAGGTGCATAAGCCCGCTCCTTGTCTTTTGACAAGTGTTCTTGTTGTGTTTGGCAAAAATATCGGCTAGATAAGCTATGATGCAGAAATCGAATCGATATTGACCTTGAGTCAGCTAAAAATGTTTTTAACAAAGACAGGTCACAGGCCACGCCATTAAAAATAACGGTAGACACACCGGACAATACTCTACACCAATAGAGCGTTATGCACCTTTTAACTAAGGTAACCTGCAGTCAAGAATTCTCGCAGAAGAATTTATGCAGTACTAAGTCCAAACACAACACAAAGAGACAAGCTTGGTTTATTGAATCAGTTTCTACCTCGGCACCACTAGAATTCCCAACGAGTTCTAGCAGTGAGGAGATGAAGCTGCCTTCGATCACCAAGTTAGTTAGCGATGAATGCTGATGATCGAAGTTGGCTACTTCGTGAAACAATTGTACATTCAAGCCCGCTCCTTGTCTTTTGACAAGTGTTCTTGTTGTGTTTGGCAAAAATATCGGCTAGATAAGCTATGATGCAGAAATCGAATCGATATTGACCTTGAGTCAGCTAAAAATGTTTTTATAAGTTATATATATATATCCAATTTATATATATTATATTTACATATATATACACATATAATATATATATTTTGTATCCACCGTGTAATTTTCAGATTAGTGAGATGGCACCACCGAAGGCACACACACCAGCGAAGCCAAAAGGAGTGAACTCCTTCAGATGCCGCGTCTGCAGAGGAGTCCACGCCCTTAAGAAGTGCCAGCGATTCCTACGTCTGGCTGCGGAGAAGCGTCTTCGGGCAGTATTGATCAACAAATACTGCCCGAACTGCCTTGCCCATGAACACTCCAAGGGTTCATGTCGCAGTGGCGGCACTTGTCGCACATGCGGCGAGGGCCACCACACGCTTCTCCACCTTCCACTCACATCTCAACCCGAGAAGCAGACTGCTTCACCATCCGTTCCGCCTCTTCCACCTTCGGAGTCCCTGGCGACATCCCCTTCTGTGGCGATCAGCATGATGCCGACCGCTATAGTAAACCTGGACATGGACGGCAAAATTTTTGAGGTGCGTGTGCTGTTGGACGCGTGCAGTCCACACAGCCGCATGCCCACCTCATTGGCACAGGCCTTCGGCCTTTCCGCCGAAAATGGGTTTTGCCGCGCCTTGCTTAGGTCAAGGGCGTCGCCAGGGTTCTCCACCACAGTGACTCTGAAGATGGAAGATGTGCAGATCAGGACTCCGGCACAAAAGGTTAACAAGGACCTCCAATCCAGCTATCCAGGCATTACGCTGGCGGACTCTCGATGCCATGTGCCAAGCAGAGTCTCCATTGTTCTGGGGGCCGACGTCTATGGAGACGTACTCCTTCCAGGGCTGGTTCCATCCCACGGTGGACTACCGTTGGCCCAACACTCTGTTCGGCTGGGTACTTTCCGGTGTCTTCAAGACATAGTCCGCCAGCGCCCCTCCAGCGGCATCCAAAAGATCCCGTCTCCATCCTCATATTTGCAATAGTATTGCAAGGGGGGCGGGATGTTTACGCCGAAACTCGCCGCCGAAAAGTAGGCAGCATATCGGCGTAAACAGTGCGAGAGTCACCGAGGGCACTCGCGCTCTTTTATCCAACATATATATGTTATGTTAGTTTTAAGCCTTTCTTTACATTGTACTGAAAATAGTTGAAAAATAAAAGTGAAGTGAACGCCACGCGCCCCGAGTTGTTCTTTAAATCGAATTGTTTTCGCGTCGGTCTCCGTTTTTCAGCATCACACCCGCAACTGTACGATCCCCCCAAGAAGGAAGAAATCTCATTGCCGCCACCACATTCACTCTGAATTGCAATCCAATCAAAAGTTATTCAAGAAAATATGAGCATAAATTCAAGTGCTTGTGTCGGCATAGCGTCATAATTCCGCCGCCATAATTTCGCCCAGTACATTTTGTCCGCGAAATTATGGCGTTTTTTTTCAGCGAGTTAATGTCGTTTCTAAGCGTCATAAGATCGCGCGAACTTATGTCGTTCAAAAATTACTTCGAGCGATCTTATGACGCTTAAGGACGCCATAAGTTCGCCAAGATAAAAACGACGTTATTCCGCCGCCGGCGAACTTATGTCGCCTTTAAGCGACATAAGATCGCGCGAACTTATGTCGTCTTGAAATTACTCGTGGTGATCTTATGACGCTTAAGAACGCCATAAGTTCGCCAAGATAAAAACGACATTATTCCGCCGCGAACTTATGACGTCTTTAAATTAGTCGTGGGGACCTTAAGGCGTTATGAAGTGGCATAAAGTCATCACAAAAAGAACGCCATAAGATTGCGGCAAATAAAATCTAGCAAGCTTGTGGCGCTTTCAGAGTGAAGTTTTAAAACCATTGCTAATAATTGTTCTATTCTACATGTTAAAACTTGCATAATTTTTTTTTCCAGAAGTCTCGAGTATTTCTTACAAATGCATATTTTTGTATGTATGTATATATATACATACATAGATGTATGTGTATGTATGTACATACTTAACGCAAATAGTAAAATTTGCTCGTGGCAAGCGGCGCTAGTTCTGCATGTGTGTTGTATGTACATACATTGGTATGCATATGTGAGACATGCGCGCACTCAATAACAAAAGAGGGGTCCTTGCTACACATTCGGAAAATCAGACCAATTATAAGCCACAAAATGAAATGTTTGCAAAAAACTCTATTCTTGCTTAAATTTAAACATATAATGTTATCTTATAAGCTAATAAAATAAGTAGCCCCTTTAAAAATTATACGCCCTTGTTTAGAAACGGTGCAACACAAGACAGAAAACTTAAAACTACCGTTATACTTGACTCTTTTATGTTGCGTTGTTTCTTTGCGATTTATTCATTTGATTTGGATTCGGTGAGCGACGCACATGTCCGCAATGGACTTTCAAAATATTAAATTTAAATTCGGGGAAGGACTCCGTGGTGGCTCGAAATTATTATTTACAGAGGAAGATAAGCAAATTTATTGCAAAAATAAGTGCTTAAAAAGTGGTGAAACAGCCTATTCATGCCGCGAAAAATCTTGCAAAGCGCGTGTTTATCTGAGTTCTGATGAAACTCGTGTTTATTCGAAGAGTGAGGTGTCACATCATAATCACGGTATCCAAGAACAATTAATGGACAAAATGGGGGTACAAGAGGTAAAAAAACGATGCACAGTGACCGATGAAAAAAATTCCGACACACGGAAAATTTTTAACGACGTTTTGGCCGAGTAAGTGCTCAATAATTATCCCCATCTGAATGATTTCTAAAAGTTTAGTTGTGATTGGATAATAAACATAGAAGTTATTTAAAAATTCATGATAAATCAAGCTCTTTCTATTTACAAAATTTCATATTTTTATACCCTTCGACTATTGAAAATAGTCAAAAAAGGGTAAACTAATTTTAATTTTCTGGCAGCTATTGAACCTTTACCGATATAAAAACTTTGGCATGCCGCAGATAACTTTTCAATCCTTTTTATTTCCATGAAACTAATTTGAAATTTTTGCATTTCATTAGATTTACTGAAAGTGATGGTCCTGAAATAGAGATTGCTTATGACCAATGCAAGCGTACGATGCAAAGGAAAAGGCAACCAGTAATGCCGAAATCGCCTACTACTTTTGAGGAGCTACGAGTGGCATACAATATTGATTCTATTATGAGTCAGTTTGGTATGACTAAAGCGAATCCAGCAAAAAATTTTTTTAGGCATTTGCATCATTCTGAGTCATTTTCATATGTCATTTTCGCTTCTGCAAAAACTATTTCACTAATGGAAGAAAAGATCTCAGTTAGTGAACGTCATTTTTTAATGGATGCCACTTTTAAAGTATGTCCATTTGGTGCTTTTAAACAGTTTCTTATAATTTACATCAAATATATGGAAAAGGTAATAATGTGTTATTTTCAATTTGCTGATATATTTTTAATTTTATTTAATTTCATTATGCTTTTAGATTACAGCTTTTATCTTTGCTCTAATGTCGAGAAAAGCAGAAGTTTTCTACCTACATTTATTTACATATATTGATAGTAATATTTGTAAACTGGATGGAGCTTCGTTCATATCGGACTATGAAAAGGCGATGCGTAATGCGATAAGAAGTTTGCATCCTTCCACTAGATTTTACGCATGCTGGTTTCATTTCTGCCAGGCGTTGAAACCAAACGCAACAGGAATTTCTACACAATTTTTATGAAGTTTCTCCATCTTCCTCTGCTTCCACCCAATTTAATTGAACCAACTTTCACCATACTAAAAAAAAAGCTTTTGTTCTTAACAAAAATATTTTTCAACGCTTTTTGACTTATTATGATAAGCAGTGGCTAAAATCAGTAAGTAAATAGATTCAGCTTCAAAACAGTTTTTATCTTTTTCCTAATATATTATCTTCAAATCGATTGACAACTTACATTTTTATTCTAAAAAGAGGAAGGACCTGACCGCATTTCCGTTTTTAAGAGAGCTCTCAGAACGACAAGTTCTGTTGAGGCCTACAATTTAAATTTAGGGAATAAAATTCACACCAAAGGACATTTTTTCAAATTTGTAAAATGTCTTATTGATGCAGTATATGAGAAAAGCCGAGAATTCGCGCTTTTATTTCAAAATGGAGGACTTGGAAATGCTCCACAAAAGCGTTATTTAAGGGTAAGTACGCTTTTTAAAGTTGCAACCAAAACCACTTAACTTATTTCATTTTAACAGGACCGTTCTCAAAAAATAATGGATGCGATGGATCTTTTGGAGAAATTGATGTACAAGGATTTTTGTCTCGAACCCTTGCATTAAATGATCGCTTCAAAAATCAGGATCTTTTTAATAAGTACTTGACGAAGTACTTCTGTAAACATTCAAATCAGATAGCTTTAAAACTATCGGAATAGGTTTTGTAGTCATGATCCCCTGGTGAATCTTAAACACTAAATAGGAAATGACAGTATTGTATTTTTATCCAATACTCATTTTAGAACCGACATTAAATTGAACATGAGAAATAATTTTTAAGCGATAGAAGTTCGCGCGATCTTATGTCGCTTTTTGGGCGACAAAAGTTCGCCGGCGGCGGAATAATTTCGTTTTTATCTTGGCGAACTTATGGCGTTCTTAAGCGTCATAAGATCCCCACGAGTAATTTCAAGACATAAGTTCGCGCGATCTTATGGCGCTTAAGGGCGACCTAAGTTCGCCGGCGGCGGAATAATGTCGTTTTTATCTTGGCGAACTTATGGCGTCCTTAAGCGTCATAAGATCGCGCGATATTATGACGTTTTCGCGCGGCGGAATTATGGCGGCGGACTTATGTCGTTACCCCCTTGTGTAACAATGGAGGCAGGCGAGCGCGAAGCGCGAGCGCCATCTATCGAGAATAATTTCAAATCATGTGCATATGTATATGTGTAGATACTATACATAGGAACGTAGGTCGAAGGGTATCCCACTGTCGCGTGCCGCGCGACTGTTGCTTTTCTTACTGGTTATACCCTTCGACCATTGAAAATGGTCAAAAAAGGGTATACTAACTTTGTGCAAATGTATGTAACAGGCAAAAGGAGGCGTGGGAGACCCCATAAAGTATATATATTCTTGCTCAGGATCGCAAGCCGAGTCGATTGAGCCATGTCTGTCTGTCTGTCCGTCTGTCCGGCTGTCCGGCTGTCCGTCTGTCCGTCTGTCTGTGTGAACGCACAGATCTCAGCTATTATAAAAGCTAGAGTTACCAAATTTGGAAGGAAGACTCCTGTGTACTATAAGCTAATCAAGTTTATTTCAAATGTTAGGTGCCACGCCCACCGCCCCCGCAAATCAATAATTTAATTTTTGAACTTAATTTGTAAGCGCTGTATAAAAGATACAACTTTCTGACTTCAACATATACTAAGCTCATTAAAATATCTACGTATTCTCGAAATTGCAATCCGATCGGACAATAAACACAGAAGTTATTTAAGAAAGTATGTGCATAAAACCAAGTGCTTGTATCAGCTTACAAGGGAGGCGGGCGAGCGCAAGGCGCGAGCGCCATCTGTCGGCAATAATTTAAAAGCATAACGCATTTGTATATGTGTATGAATTTAACAAATTAAACTACACCTGAGCATAGGTCGAAGGGTATCCCACTGTCGCGTGCAGCGCGACTGTGGTTTTTTCTATTTTTTTTTTCTAATATATTGCATTTCAAATAGTTTTATGTGTGTATATTGTTTTAATTGTTTTGCATATATATATGTGCACATGGAAATAATGATGTGGTACTTGGCCTTACTAAGCTTCGGCAGTGATTATCAGCGATTGATTTCACACAAGTACATTACACGTCATGTTTCGCGATTACGGCATATTTAATTATACCCTTCGACCATTGAAAATGGTCAAAAAAGGGTATACTAACTTTGTGCAAATGTATGTAACAGGCAGAAGGAGGCGTGGCAGACCCCATAAAGTATATATATTCTTGCTCAGGATCACTAGCCGAGTCGATTGAGCCATGTCTGTCTGTCTGTCCGTCTGTCCGGCTGTCCGTCTGTCCGTCTGTCCGTCTGTCTGTGTGAACGCACAGATCTCAGCTATTATAAAAGCTAGAGTTACCAAATTTGGCAGGAAGACTCCTGTGTACTATAAGCTGATCAAGTTTATTTCAAATGTTAGGTGCCACGCCCACCGCCCCCGCAAATCAATAATTTAATTTTTGAACTTAATTTGTAAGCGCTGTATAAAAGATACAACCTTCTGACTTAAACATATACTAAGCTTATTAAAATATCTACGTATTCTCGAAATTGCAATCCGATCGGACAATAAACACAGAAGTTATTTAAGAAAGTATGTGCATAAAACCAAGTGCTTGTATCAGCTAACAAGGGAGGCGGGCGAGCGCAAAGCGCGAGCGCCATCTGTCGGCAATAATTTAAAAGCATAACGCATTTGTATATGTGTATGAATTTAACAAATTAAACTACACCGGAACATAGGTCGAAGGGTATCCCACTGTCGCGTGCAGCGCGACTGTGGTTTTTTCTATTTTTTTTTTCTAATATATTGCATTTCAAATATTTTTATGTGTGTATATTGTTTTAATTGTTTTGCATATATATATGTGCACATGGAAATAATGATGTGGTACTTGGCCTTACTAAGCTTCGGCAGTGATTATCAGCGATTGATTTCACACAAGTACATTACACGTCATGTTTCGCGATTACGGCATATTTAATTTTTTGTTAGGTATTTCTAAAAAAAATTTTTTTTTATGAGTGTTTGTATGTTTGTTAAGACGGTTTATGTATTGTAGTAGGACTTTTGTTGTAATCACTTTTAGACATTTCTGCACTTCATTCTCACTCTTTTTCCACAACTACTTACAGTAAAACTAATAAAAGGTTTAATAGAATATTTTCCATTCCAGTTTCCCGGCTGCGCCAGTTACCTCCGGGGAGCTTCGTGAGGTGTTGTAATACGAGAGATGGGTTGTATGATCCACGGGCTGTCTCCAGGGAGTTCGATCAAATATTTGTTGCGACATTAAATAGATATGTCCACAAGTGCTTGCTGCTCAACATCGACTGCCTGTCGTCTTTATTCTGGGTCTTAAATAAGCTAACAGTGAATATGTATGTGTGTGTTACAATGTTAAAGTTCTTAGAAATAAAGTATCTGACACAGCAGAAAGTATAAGTATGTTTATATGTAAGTATGTATATGGAATTGTATGCGTTGCCCTGTCTGAGCGAAAAGAATGTGGTGTCAGCTTTTTGGGCGGATGTCGGCGGCTGACTCGTTGTTGATGTTTATGTTGCAACTTTGTATCGCAAAGCTTCCCGGTTCGATGTCTTCTATTTGTGTAGGCGTGGTGGCTTAGAGGGAGGGGTGGTGTATGGTACCGATGGGTCGGTAACTCGAGCGCCATCTGTTGGGAATAATTTTACAGTATGTACATTGTGACGCCGCAATGAAGCGACGCCTCATTATATTTTAAATATTATTTACTTTAACTTTAAAGATAAGATATCTCTAAGCCCAATATACCCGGTAGCATTTCCTTGACTAGGAACAGCAAGCATAGGCAAAGGCAAGGGCGTAGGCAGAACAGGCGAAACAGGGCATATAAAAGAGGAAAATCCGCCACACTCGGCACCCATGCCTCGTAACGGTGCCTCGGTACCCAGAGCTTGTGCACACACAAGTAACGGTGCCCCGGGACCCAGAGCTAGCGCACAGTTGAACACTTGCACTAGTAACGGTGCCTCGGTACCCAGAGCTCGCGCATTTGGTCAGGCAGCTGCACAAGTAACGGTGCTCGGGCACCCAGAGCTCGTGCACAGACAGCACAAGGCGGCGCCAGACAAGCAGCGACGCTAAGCCAGCAGCGACGCTCAGCCAGCAGCGACGCTCAGCCAGTAGCGATGTGCAGCCAGCAGCGGCGCTCAGCCAGCAGCGAAGCTAGGCAAGCAGCGGCGCCGTGCATGCAGAAAAGTGCGAACGGCGCCGTGTAGGCAGCGAAGTGCGAACAAAGTCACAGCAGCCAGGCACGATCGGCCGAAGGCAGCGGCGACAGGCAAGCAGCGGCGACAGGCAAGCAGCAGCGACATGTACGCAGCAGCGACGACATGTTCGCGGCAGAAAAATTGAAGCTGCGAAAGGCCAAGGCAGTCGTTCGTGATCAGCTAAATAAGCCGGCAGCAAAGCTCTTCCCACGGGGAAATAAACAAGTGAAAAGTGCAAGTAAAAAGTCAGTGCCAGCCCAAGGACCTTAAAACTTCATAAAAGGATGAATCCTGTCGCAGGAGAATCGAGGTGAGCAGTAAAACTCAAATATTTAGAGCTCGGATTTTCGAACTGCGTAATGGTGCGAAGTAGGCAGGAAGACAGGGACTACCTAGGAAAGAAATAGTGCGAGGAAATGATAAGCGATCTAGATAATAAAACCATGTTATTGATATACCGAAACAAAACCAGCCGTGATTATTAAAATACCCAGTGATAAATTCTATCCCCTCTAGAGCATTTGTGCGAAAAGTGTCGTGTACGTGTGTGCCCGTGTGAGTGTGTATTCGCAGAGTAGCGCTTTTCTGGCATGCCGGTGCTCCGCTGGCCAGTGAGCGATTCTGAGCGTACACACGCACAGTCCGTGTCGCGAGTGAACGTTAGGTGATGAGTGGGTGCGTGAGCGTGTTCTCTAACAAGTTTGCGGCGTGGTGGAATACACCATCGAGCGACTTGTGGGAGTGCAGGCGAAAGTACCCGCGGTCACGGGCGCTCTGCACGGCCAACGGCCGATCGTGAGCGGCGTCGTGAGTGAGCGATAGTTGGGAAGCGGGGTGCGTGGGCGTGCACTCTAACTAGTTTGCGGGTGGTAGAATACACCAACGAGCGACTTGGGGAGTGCGAGCGAAAGTACCCGCGGCCACGTGCGTTCCTCACGATCAGCCGCCAGCCAGGCACGCGTGACACGCGACACATGCCCGTAGGCCCCAACAGTACCACGTGGTGGCAAAAATCCAGGTGGAAATCCACATGGTCAACGAGTACACGTGCGTGACATAGACCACGTGTGTCCCCTATACCCTGTAATACCCCACTAGGGTATGACCAACTAGTAGCTCCTCTCTTACTAAAGTCATGATAGTCCTAGTTTTATATAAATTTTCTGTAAAGACCCTGGCGAGACTGAGATATGTACCCCAGCCTGAGAAAACATCCTTACAACATATGTAGATGTGTATGAATTTAACAAATGAAACTACACCGGAATAATATATGTCGAAGGGTATCCCACTGTCGCGTGCCGCGCGACTGTTGCTTTTCTTACTGGTTTGACCTATATTTGCTAATCGACCCGTTTTCCCTTTTAGGATATCGGACATAGGTTTTGCTATTGCTGCGAAGTCTTCAATGAAGCAGCGGTAATAGCTAGCTAGGCCCATAAACGACCTAACACCAAACACCGTGGTGGGCTCAGGATACTCCCGGATAGCTTTCATTTTTTCCGGATCCGATTTTGCTCCGTCTTTGGTCACCACAAAGCCGTGCGCCACGCGCATGTTCGCGCTTAGAAGGCTCTTCAAAACCCAAACAACGTGCCTGACGTGATCCTTCTCGTTTTCGGAGAAGATACGAGGGTCGTTTGATAAGTCCGTTTTCGTCAAAGAAGCGTTTTATTTCTCAACATAATCTCCTTTTAGCTCTATACATTTAGTCCAGCGTTTTTCCAATTTTTTTATTCCTTCCAAATAATAGGTTTTCTCAAGGCCCTCAAAATAGTCGTTTGTTTCTGTGATGACCTCTTCATTTGACCCGAATCTCTTACCGCCGAGCCATTTCTTCATGTTTGGAAACAAAAAATAGTCACAGGGGGCTAAATCTGGAGAATATGCTGGATGGGGTAGCAGTTCGTAGCCCAATTTATGAAATTTTGCCATGCTGACTACACACGTGTGCACCCGTGCATTGTCCTGATGGAACAGCACTTTTTTTTTCGCCAAATGCGGTCGTTTCTGCTTCAAATCAATATCGAATCTGTCCAAAAGCTCTGAATAATATTCGCCGGTGATCGTTTTACCCTTTTCAAGGTAATCGATGTGAATGATACCTTGTGCATCCCAAAAAACTGTGGCCATGACCTTGTTGGCCGACAGACCCACCTTGGCCTTCTTTGGTGCACGTTCACCCGGAGAAACCCACTGTCTTGATTGTTCTTTGGTCTCTGGTGTGGTGTGGTGGATCCATGTTTCGTCTACGGTAACGAAACGGCGCAAAAATTCGTTTGGATTGCGGTTGAACATCGCCAAACACTCCATTGAAATGGTCACACGGTTGCGCTTATGGTCGTGTGTGAGCAATCGCGGCACCCATCGCGCGGAAAGCTCAGTAAACCATTTCTTAACCATTGAAATTGATGGTGCAGAGTCCCCATAATATTTATCAAGTCTTTCCTTGGTTTCGGTGATGGATTTTTTACGCAAAAAATAATGCTTAATTAGCACACGAAATTCACTTTTTTCCATTTTCGTTAAAATTCACGAGATCGTCTGCTTTCAATGCCTATAAAACACAAACTAAGAAACGCAGCTTTCTCAAAATTTTACAGTCAGCTGTTAATCGATAACTGCTGACAGGAGCAGTGTTGTATTTAGAGCAGGTGCGCGGCAAATACAAAAAGTCACGGACTTATCAAACGACCCTCGTAATGACATCATCGACTTAGACATAGCAAGACTTTCCGATCTGTTCTCGCAAAACGTCGTCTATGGTCCACCATTGACTGAAAAAGCTGTTTTTTCACGATCTCGCTCTGCCAGAATGATTTGGTGATAACCTGATTTTAGGTCCAGTGTTGTGAAGAACTTAGCTTTGCCCAGGTTGGCCAAAATTATTGTGATGTTTGGCATTGGGTACTTCTCGGCAACAGTTTTCGAATTAAGTTTCCTAAAGTCTATCACTAGGCATTTATTTTTATTACCCAACACGTCTGTGCCTTTCTTGTCCACCACCCAAACTGGGTTGTTATAGGGTGACTTGGACTTCCTGATAATGACGTTTTTTGAGAGATCGCTAACCTCTGAAGCCACAAAATCTTCAACACCCCTAGGGTATGGGTATAGCTTCGAGTAGACCACGTTATCGTCAGTTGTACGAATTGTGGCTACGACGGTTGTATTGTAATGCAGCGCCTCGTTAGAGTCCGCGAAAGCCTTCTCGTTCCGATGAAGCATCTGCAGAAACTCTGCCTTCACCGTCGTAACAGTCGTACCAATTCTTAACAAGCCGTGGATCCGTGAATAGAGTGAACGGAAGGACAACGGACTCGACCGGGACTACGCCCTTTAGGCATATGTGCGGCCTGATATAATTTTGAGAAGCGCCCGTGTCAACTAAAAATGTCTACCCCCGCTATTCTCCGCCGAATGAACGGCAGCAGGGACCTTCCCCTAAAAAATTAGCGCTATCGCTCTCATAGTCAAGTCCGTTTTCTTCTTCTATCTCTGCTGCAGCTTCCTGAGCCGTGTTGGCGTACCTCGCGTCGTCCTCTGCACCCGCCTGGACATGGTCTATTCATTGTCGCCTTTGACCCGTAGCTCGGTTCGAGCCTGCGGCATGACGGGTCTGCCTCCATAGGGACTGGAGTACTATCGGTACTCTCTTTTGGCTAGGCTTTACCCTGGGCAGACTGCTGATGTTGCCGCCCTTGTGGCCGCGGTTCTGCCCGACCTCTTTCTTCTTGACCACTGGCAAAACTCGCTGCAAAGGCATATCTTTCGTGGTTGGCCTCGACCTCCTGAGCTAGGGCAAGTGCTGACGACAGAAGGATGTGCCGCAAAAAGCACGTCGGTTCAGGTTGCGCTGTAGTCCCGTAATAAATACGCGAAGCGCATCACCTCTGAATTTTTCGCACATTCCCATGGCCAAGGTCTTGTCATAAGCCATATGGGCTTTATTCGTCAGCAAGGTGAGTTTTTTCTCTACCTCATCATAGTATTGCAGGATAGACATGCCACCCTGCCTTAGCGTGCCCATCTCCTGTTCAATAACATGGATAGGTCGCTTGGCACTGTAAGTAAAATCGAGCCGTTCTATGAAGGCTTCAAAGTTTAAGGGCGTGTTAAATGACGCGAGCACTGCGTCATCCGGGTCCCGTATCTTACGTGTAATGATTATGACTGCCTGATAATGGCGGGAGCTACCATTGTATCTTTCGAAGATCTTGTAAGCGGCGTGAGCGGCCTGTCTCCAAGATACGTAAGCTTCTTGACTCCCGTTGAACTCTGGGATGCATTTGACTGCATCGAGTGGCTCGTCGCACCTAGCTCCGTCTATAATCTCAGCGTCTTTCTAGACTTTGATATGTGGTTATCAAGTCCCGCAGTTATTGATTTTGAATGTATAACAACATTCTAGCAATTTGCAATTTTCTCAATTTCCTTGCCTCACATTGAACAGTCTGTTTTTTACTGGCAAGTCAACAAATTTATATAGGTTGCTTTGTTAAACTTGTTTTTTCATTCATTAGTAACGAGATAAATATAATAAATGTTCGTATTGATTACGATCTCACCGACAGATGATAGGCTTTTCAGCTGGCTGTTAACCGTTGTACCTGTCTTTCAAAATCTTGTTTCAGGCTAATCTCCCTGTTTGCGGTCTCTTGTGCCTGCTCCACAAGTGCACTCTGCACTGCGACATCGATCATTGCGCGAATCTGGGTTGCGTCCATGTCTGTTTTCCCACGCAAAAACGTTCTATCGCACTTTGTAACTTGTAAACCCAAATAAACACTGTCGTCACAATCTCCGTGCTGGCTGCCGTCGCTATCTTTCTTTTATTGTAATTTATTATTTATTTATTGTCACTTTGTTTTTTATACCTTTAATGTGTATCGTACACAGAAATAAGTTTTAGTATTTATTCACGAATTTACATAGACTGGATTTATTAATTATAACAAATTGGCGCGTGTAAAAGGCAACAAGCTAAGAAGCAGCGATGGATGCCGTGGTCATCGAGAATAGTGATGATAGATTCACCTAGAGAAGGCCTCTCTCGATCTCGATACTCGTGTAAGCTATCGAGTTCGATCACACTATTGTAAGCTGCTGAGAGTTGCCACAGTACCCCCCTCCTAGAGTACCAGTTGGGAAAGGTATCTCGCTGGGAGTATGACTCGTCGTCCAGATCTCGATACCTGCGTGGCAGGTTGAGCGATTAGTGTTTTCCTTTGTTCCTGTATTCGAGGAGGTCCCTCTTTGAAGATGTATGCTGGTTTAAGACGGTCGATAGAAACATTATTGTTCTTTATGCGACCTTTGAGAGTAAAGTATTTGTCGTGTTTCGCCATTACTTCAAACGGACCCTAGTAATTAGGTTCTAACGGAGTTTTAACTCGATCCACTCTGACGAAGACGTGTTTGCATTGATTTAGATCGGGGTGAATAAACTCTTGAGGCGTGTGATAGTGAACTGGCTTAGTAGTTGGCAGCTGCGATATAGTTTTCCGAAGAGCCTCGGTGAACTCAGACTCGGTGCGATTTTCAGTGCTTGATGAAAAAAATCCGCCAGGAACTCGCAGTGTTGTGCCGTACACCATTTCGACTGGACTTAACCCGATGTCGTCTTTGATCGTGGTGCGTAGTCCTAGTAGGATGAGGTGCAATGCAGTGCTCCAGTTGATTGGATCAGAACATTTTATGGCAGCTTTTAATGTTCTGTGCCATCGTTCGACCATGCCGTTAGCTTGTGGGTGGTATGCCGTCGTGCATAGATGTTTAAAACCACAGATTTTAGAAAGCTCTTGGAACAGTGTGGACTCGAACTGCCGTCCTAAATCCGTTGTGATGTGGAGCGGGATTCCATAGAGCGCGAACCAGCCAGAAATCAGTGCACTGGCAACTGACTGTGCTGTGATGTCAATTAAGGGAATCGCAGCAGGCCATCGTGAGAAGCGATCGATGCACGTAAGACAGTATCGATATCCGTTCGAAGAGGGCAGTGGGCCAACGATATCTATATTGATGTGCTCGAAGCGAGCGTCGCAGGCGGCATACTCTCCAAGTGGCGATTTGGTGTGGCGCTGGACTTTGGCTTTTTGACAGGGGATACAAGAACGTACGATTTTGGCGACATCCTTTGCCATGCGAGGCCAAACGTAGTACTTGCTAACCAATTTGTTCGTTGCCTTAACTCCTGGATGGCATAGCGAATGTAGGCCTTGGACTACCGTTGGGCGTAGGCACCTGGGCACAAACGGGCGTACCTGTTTATTGTTAACGTGGCAGTACAATTGTTTGTTTGAGCCTGGAATAAACAATTTCGTTAGTGATATGGTATTTTCTGGGTCAGACTTAAGCAGAGATTGTAGTTCTTCATAGCTTTCCTGTTCTAGTGCCATCTCGTCAAAATCTATGTGTTTGATGGCGTCGATGCGTGAGAGAAGGTCAGCGACGTTGTTTTCCTCTCCCGAGATGTGCTGAATGTTGGTGCTGAATTGGCTAATAAAATCCAGTTGCCGGGCGCGTCGTGGTGATGCTTTGTCACTATTTTGAATAAAAACGAACATCAGCGGTTTATGGTCGGTGAAGATTACAAAATTTCTGCCCTCCAGTGCATACTTGAAATGCAGAATGGCCTGATAAATAGCGGTGAGCTCTCTATCGTAGGTGCTGTACTTCTTTTGCGCCGATGAAAATTTCTTGGAGAAGAAACCCAGTGGCTGTGTTTGTCCGTTGACGATCTGATGTAACACGGCACCCATAGCTTCGTCCGATGCATCGGTGGTCAACGTTACTTGAGAATTTGGTGCCATGTAGTTCAGCAACGTAGCATTTGCGAGCTCGTTTTTACAGGCGTCGAACGCGTGATCGGCTTCCGTAGACCAGACTATCGCAATTTTGTCGTTTTTTTTATTACCTTGAATCAGTGTCTGGAGTATGTGTTGATTACACAGCCCCACAAAAAATAAAAAGTTGCATGATCTGGATAAGCGGCATATGCAGTTATATGTATTTTGCGTCGCTGAATTCGAATCCGAGAATATTGCCATCACGTCTGGATTTCGACATAACCCAGCAAAACTGAAAAACCTTGACATATCCTCCAAAAGATATAGAATCCTGATCTGAGCACGTGGGATTAACGGCCGATAGAAGTTGATCATACCTAGAAACTTTTTCAGATCCTTAGCGATAATCGGTTTTTTAAAGTGACGAATGGCTTCCACTTTAGATTCAGATGGTTTTAAACAGTGCTGGCTGATGTCATGACCTAGGAACGTGAGTTGCGACTTTTCGAACTGACACTTCTCGAAGTTCACGGTGAGTTGTGCCTTTCGGAGGCGGTCGAGGACTATGCGATCAAAATGTCATCGATGTATGCGAAAGCAAAATCGAGGCCCTGTATGACGTCGTTTATGTACCGCTGAAAAGTCTGCGCTGCATTTCGCAAGCCGAACGTCATGAACAAGAATTCGATAAGGGTCCCCCCTTACAACATTTTCAAAATTGTTCACAATTTAGAATTTTGATATTTTGATTTAAATTGATAAAGCTAGTAATAAGTAGTATAAAATGTCCTTCGAAAAGTCTTTGCGATGAACATTGTGGAAAATATCGAAAAAAAACCCTTAATTTAGGTGTAAATTTTGATAAGGGTCCCCCCTTACAACATTTTCAAAATTTTTCACAATTTAGAATTTTGAGATTTTGACTTAAATTGATAAAGCTAGTCATAAGTAGTATAAAATGTCCTTCGAAAAGTCTTTGCGATAAATTGATAAAGCTAGTAATAATATTGAAAATTATGGAAAATATCGAAGAAAAACCCTTAATTTAGGTGTAAATTTGTGATAAGGGTCCCTCCTTACAACATTTTCAAAATTTTTCAAAATTTAGAATTTTGATATTTTGATTTAAATTGATAAAGCTAGTCATGAGTAGTATAAAATGTCCTCGAAAAGTATTTGCGATGAAAAT
>JAEIFS010000458.1:0-57125 GCA_018904165.1 Zaprionus camerounensis
AGTCGATAGTCGGAAGTCAGAAGGCGGTTGTCGTGAGTCGATAGTCCGTGTCGGGAAGGCGGTTATCGGCTGTCGATAGTCGTGAGTCGGTAGTCGTGAGTCGGTAGTCGTGAGTCGGTAGTAGTAAGTCGTAAGTCGGTAGTCGGTCGTCGGTAGTCGATTGTCGTGAGTCGATCGTCTCAATAGTCGTGAGTCGATAGTCGAGTCGATAGTCGTGAGTCGATAGTCGTGAGTCGGAAGACGGAAGTCGGAAGTGGGAAGTCGGAAGACGGAAGTCGGAAGTCGGAAGGCGGAAGTCGGAAGACGGAAGACGGAAGTCGGTTCTCGGTTGCTGGTAGTCGGTTGTCGTGAGTCGGTTGTCGGTTGTTGGTAGTCGGTACTCGTGAATCGATAGTCGGTAGTCGGTTATGGGTTGTCGGTAGTCGAGAGTCGGATGGCGTTCGTCGATAGTCGGTAGTCGGAAGTCGGTTATCGGTTGTCGTAAGTCGGTTGTCGTGAGTCGGTTGTCGTGAGTCGATAGTCGTGAGTCGATAGTCGTGAGTCGATAGTTGAGAGTCGATAGTCGTGAGTCGATAGTCGTGAGTCGATAGTCGTGAGTCGATAGTCGTGAGTCGATAGTCGTGAGTCGAAAGTCGTGAGGCAATAGTCGTGACTCGATAGTCGTGAGTCGATAGTCGTGAGTCGGTTGTTGTGAGTCGGTTGTCGTGAGTCGATAGTCGTGAGTCGATAGTCGTGAGTCGATAGTCGTGAGTCGATAGCCGTGAGTCGCAAGACGGAAGTCGGAAGACGGAAGGCGGAAGACGGAAGTCGGAAGACGGAAGTCGGTTCTCGGTTGTCGTGAGTCGGTTGTCGGTTGTTGGTAGTCGGTAGTCGTGAATTGATAGTCGGTAGTCGGTTATGGGTTGTCGGTAGTCGAGAGTCGGTTAGCGTGAGTCGATAGTCGGTAGTCGGAAGGCGGTTATCGGTTGTCGGTAGTCGTGAAACAGTAGTCGTAAGTCGGTAGTAGTAAGTCGGAAGTCGGCAGTCAGTAGTCGATAGTCGTGAGTCGATAGTCGTGAGTCGATAAACGTGAGTCGATAGTCGTGAGTCGATAGTCGTTAGTCTTATAGTCGTGAGTCGACAGTCGAGTCGATAAACCTGAGTCGATAGTCATGAGTCGATAGTCGTGAGTCGATAGTCGTGAGTCGATAGTCGTGAGTCGATAGTCGTGAGTCGATAGTCGTGAGTCGATAGTCGTGAGTCGATAGTTGTGAGTCGATAGTCGTGAGTCGATAGTTGTGAGTCGATAGTCGAGTCGATAGTCGTGAGTCGGAAAACGGAAGTCGGAAGACGGAAGTCGGAAGACGGAAGACGGAAGTCGGTTCTCGGTTGCTGGTAGTCGGTTGTCGTGAGTCGGTTGTCGTTAGTCGATAGCCGTGAGTCGATAGCCGTGAGTCGATAGTCGTAAGTCGATAGTCGTGAGTCGATAGTCGTGAGTCGAAAGTCGTGATTCGATAGTCGTGAGTCGAAAGTCGTGAGTCGATAGTCGTGAGTCGGTAGTCGTGAGTCGATAGTCGTGAGTCGATAGTCGTGAGTCGATAGTCGTGAGTCGATAGTCGTGAGTCGATAGTCGTGAGTCAAAAGTCGTGAGTCGATAGTCGTGAGTCGATTAACGTGAGTCGATAGTCGTGAGTCGATAGTCGTGAGTCGAATGTCGTGAGTCGATAGTCGTGAGTCGATAGTCGTGAGTCGGTTGTCGGTTGTTGGTAGCCGGTAGTCGTGAATCGATAGTCGGTAGTCGGTTATCGGTTGTCGATAGTCGTGAGTCGGTAGTCGTGAGTCCGTAGTAGTAAGTCGTAAGTCGGTAGTCGGTCGTCGTGAGTCGATAGTCGTGAGTCGATAGTCGTGAGTCGATAGTCGTGAGTCGATAGTCGTGAGTCGATAGTCGTAAGTCGATAGTCGTGAGTCGATAGTCGTGAGTCGATAGTCGTGAGTCGATAGTCGTGAGTCGATAGTCGTGAGTCGATAGTCGTGAGTCAAAAGTCGTGAGTCGATAGTCGTGAGTCGATTAACGTGAGTCGATAGTCGTGAGTCGATAAACGTGAGTCGCAAGACGGAAGTCGGAAGGCGGAAGACGGAAGTCGGAAGACGGAAGTCGGTTCTCGGTTGTCGTGAGTCGGTTGTCGGTTGTTGGTAGTCGGTAGTCGTGAATTGATAGTCGGTAGTCGGTTATGGGTTGTCGGTAGTCGAGAGTCGGTTAGCGTGAGTCGATAGTCGGTAGTCGGAAGGCGGTTATCGGTTGTCGGTAGTCGTGAAACAGTAGTCGTAAGTCGGTAGTAGTAAGTCGGAAGTCGGCAGTCAGTAGTCGATAGTCGTGAGTCGATAGTCGTGAGTCGATAAACGTGAGTCGATAGTCGTGAGTCGATAGTCGTTAGTCTATAGTCGTGAGTCGACAGTCGTGAGTCGATAAACGTGAGTCGATAGTCATGAGTCGATAGTCGTGAGTCGATAGTCGTGAGTCGATAGTCGTGAGTCGGTAGTCGTGAGTCCGTAGTAGTAAGTCGTAAGTCGGTAGTCGGTCGTCGTGAGTCGATAGTCGTGAGTCGATAGTCGTGAGTCGAAAGTCGTGATTCGATAGTCGTGAGTCGAAAGTCGTGAGTCGATAGTCGTGAGTCGGTAGTCGTGAGTCGATAGTCGTGAGTCGATAGTCGTGAGTCGATAGTCGTGAGTCGATAGTCGTGAGTCGATAGTCGTGAGTCAAAAGTCGTGAGTCGATAGTCGTGAGTCGATTAACGTGAGTCGATAGTCGTGAGTCGATAGTCGTGAGTCGAATGTCGTGAGTCGATAGTCGTGAGTCGATAGTCGTGAGTCGGTTGTCGGTTGTTGGTAGCCGGTAGTCGTGAATCGATAGTCGCAGTCGGTTATCGGTTGTCGATAGTCGAGTCGGTAGTCGTGAGTCCGTAGTAGTAAGTCGTAAGTCGGTAGTCGGTCGCGAGTCGATAGTCGTGAGTCGACAGTCGTGAGTCGATAGTCGTGAGTCGATAGTCGTGAGTCGATAGTCGTGAGTCGATAGTCGAGTCGATAGTCGTGAGTCGATAGTCGAGTCGATAGTCGAGTCGATAGTCGAGTCGATAGCCGTGAGTCGCAAGACGGAAGTCGGAAGACGGAAGGCGGAAGACGGAAGACGGAAGTCGGTCTCGGTTGTCGTGAGTCGGTTGTCGAGTCGGTTGTCGGTTGTTGGTAGTCGGTAGTCGTGAATTGATAGTCGGTAGTCGGTTATGGGTTGTCGGTAGTCGAGAGTCGGTTGGCGTGAGTCGATAGTCGGTAGTCGGAAGGCGGTTATCGGTTGTCGGTAGTCGTGAAACAGTAGTCGTAAGTCGGTAGTAGTAAGTCGGAAGTCGGCAGTCAGTAGTCGATAGTCGTGAGTCGATAGTCGTGAGTCGATAAACGTGAGTCGATAGTCGTGAGTCGATAGTCGTTAGTCGATAGTCGTGAGTCGAAAGTCGTGAGTCGATAAACGAGTCGATAGTCGAGTCGAGTCGATAGTCGAGTCGATAGTCGTGAGTCGATAGTCGTGAGTCGATAGTCGTGAGTCGATAGTCGTGAGTCGATAGTCGTGAGTCGATAGTTGTGAGTCGATAGTCGTGAGTCGATAGTTGTGAGTCGATAGTCGTGAGTCGATAGTCGTGAGTCGGAAAACGGAAGTCGGAAGACGGAAGACGGAAGTCGGAAGACGGAAGACGGAAGTCGGTTCTCGGTTGCTGGTAGTCGGTTGTCGTGAGTCGGTTGTCGTTAGTCGATAGTCATGAGTCGGAATCTGAAAGTCGGTTCTCAGTTGTTGGTAGTCGGTTGTCGTAAGTCGGTTGTCGTGAGTCGGTTGTCGCGTCGATAGCCGTGAGTCGATAGTCGTGAGTCGATAGTCGTGAGTCGATAGTCGTGAGTCGAAAGTCGTGATTCGATAGTCGTGTGTCGAAAGTCGTGAGTCGATAGTCGTGAGTCGATAGTCGTGAGTCGATAGTCGTGAGTCGATATTCGTGAGTCGATAGTCGTGAGTCGATAGCCGTGAGTCGATAGTCGTGAGTCGATAGTCGTGAGTCGATAGTCGTGAGTCGAAAGTCGTGAGTCGATAGTCGTGAGTCGATAGTCGTGAGTCGGTTGTCGGTTGTTGGCAGCCGGTAGTCGTGAATCGATAGTCGGTAGTCGGATATCGGTTATCGATAGTCGTGAGTCGGTAGTCGTGAGTCCGTAGTAGTAAGTCGTAAGTCGGTAGTCGGTCGTCGTGAGTCGATAGTCGTGAGTCGATAGTCGTGAGTCGATAGTCGTAAGTCGATAGTCGTGAGTCGATAGTCGTGAGTCGATAGTCGTGAGTCGATAGTCGTGAGTCGATAGTCGTGAGTCGGAAGACGGAAGTCGGAAGACGGAAGTCGGAAGACGGAAGTCGGAAGACGGAAGACGGAAGTCGGTTCTTGGTTGCTGGTAGTCGGTTGTCGTGAGTCGATAGTCATGAGTCGGAATTCGAAAGTCGGTTCTCAGTTGTTGGTAGTCGGTTGTCGTAAGTCGGTTGTCGAGTCGGTTGTCGTGAGTCGATATTCGTGAGTCGATAGTCGTGAGTCGATAGTCGTGAGTCGATAGTCGTGCGTCGATAGTCGTGAGTCGAAAGTCGAGTCGATAGTCGTGAGGCGAAAGTCGTGAGTCGATAGTCGTGAGTCGATAGTCGTGAGTCGATAGTCGAGTCGATAGTCGGAGTCGATAGTCGTGAGTCGATAGTCGTGAGTCGATAGTCGTGTGAGTCGATAGTCGTGAGTCGATTAACGTGAGTCGATAGTCGTGAGTCGATAGCCGTGAGTCGCAAGACGGAAGTCGGAAGGCGGAAGACGGAAGTCGGAAGACGGAAGTCGGTTCTCAGTTGGCGTGAGTCGCAAGACGGAAGTCGGAAGCCGGAAGACGGAAGTCGGAAGACGGAAGTCGGTTCTCAGTTGGCTTGAGTCGGTTGTCGTGAGTCGGTTGTCGGTTGTTGGTAGTCGGTAGTCGTGAATCGATAGTCGGTAGTCGGTTATGGGTTATCGGTAGTCGAGAGTCGGTTGGCGTGAGTCGATAGTCGGTAGTCGGAAGGCGGTTATCGGTTGTCGGTAGTCGTGAAACAGTAGTCGTAAGTCGGTAGTAGTAAGTCGCAAGTCGGCAGTCAGTAGTCGATAGTCGTAAGTCGATAGTCGTGAGTCGATAAACGTGAGTCGATAGTCGTGACTCAATAGTCGTGAGTCTATAGTGCTGAGTCGATAGTCGTGAGTCGGTAGTCGTGAGTCGATAGTCGTGAGTCGATAGTCGTGAGTCGATAGTCGTGAGTCGATAGTCGTGAGTCGATAGTCGTGAGTCGATAGTCGTGTGTCGATTGTCGTGAGTCGATAGTCGTGAGTCAATAGTCGTGAGTCGATAGTCGTAAGTCGATAGTCGTGAGTCGATAGTCGTGAGTCGATGGTCGTGAGTCGATAGTCGTGAGTCGATAGTCGTGAGTCGATAGTCGTGAGTCGATAGTCGTGAGTCGATAGTCGTGAGTCGATAGTCGTGAGTCGATAGTCGAGAGTCGATAGTCGTGAATTGATAGTCGTGAGTCGGTTGTCGTGAGTCGGTTGTCTGTTGTTGGTAGTCGGGAGTCGTGAATCGATAGTCGGTAGTCGAAAGTCGGTTATCGGTTGTCGGTAGTCGTGAGTCGGTTGTCGTGAGTCGATAGTCGGAAATCGGAAGGCGGTTATCGGCTGTCGATAGTCGTGAGTCGGTAGTCGTGAGTCGGTAGTAGTAAGTCGGAAGTCTGTAGTCGGTCGTCGGTAGTCGATAGTCGTGAGTCGATGGTCGTGAGTCGATAGTCGTGAGTCGATAGTCGTGAGTCCATAGTCGTGTGTCGATTGTCGTGAGTCGATAGTCGTGAGTCGATAAACGTGAGTCGATAGTCGTGAGTCGATAGTCGTGAGTCGATAGTCGTGAGTCGATAGTCGTGAGTCGATTGTCGAGTCGATAGTCGTGAGTCGATAGTCGTGAGTCGATAGTCGTGAGTCGATAGTCGTGAGTCGATAGTCGAGAGTCGATAGTCGGGAATTGATAGTCGTGAGTCGGTTGGGGGGGGGGGTGGGGGGGTTGGGTGTTGGTAGTCGGGAGTCGTGAATCGATAGTCGGAAGTCGGTTATCGGTTGTCGGTAGTCGAGTCGGTTGTCGAGTCGATAGTCGGAAATCGGAAGGCGGTTATCGGCTGTCGATAGTCGTGAGTCGGTAGTCGTGAGTCGGTAGTAGTAAGTCGGAAGTCTGTAGTCGGTCGTCGGTAGTCGATAGTCGTGAGTCGATAGTCGTGAGTCGGAAGACGGAAGTCGGAAGTGGAAAGTCGGAAGCGGAAGTCGGAAGACGGATTCGAAAGACGGAAGTCGGAAGACGTAAGTCGGAAGACGGAAGACGGAAGTCGGTTCTCAGTTGTTGGTAGTCGGTTGTCGTAAGTCGGTTGTCGTGAGTCTGTTGTCGTGAGTCGATAGTCGTGAGTCGATAGTCGTGAGTCGATAGTCGTGAGTCGATAGTCGTAAGTCGATAGTCGTGAGTCGATAGTCGTGAGTCGATAGTCGTGAGTCGATAGTCGTGAGTCGATAGTCGTGAGTCGATAGTCGTGAGTCGGAAGACGGAAGTCGGAAGACGGAAGACGGAAGTCGGTTCTTGGTTGCTGGTAGTCGGTTGTCGTGAGTCGATTGTCATGAGTCGGAATTCGAAAGTCGGTTCTCAGTTGTTGGTAGTCGGTTGTCGTAAGTCGGTTGTCGTGAGTCGGTTGTCGTGAGTCGATATTCGTGAGTCGATAGTCGTGAGTCGATAGTCGTGAGTCGATAGTCGTGCGTCGATAGTCGTGAGTCGAAAGTCGTGAGTCGATAGTCGTGAGGCGAAAGTCATGAGTCGATAGTCGTGAGTCGATAGTCGTGAGTCGATAGTCGTGAGTCGATAGTCGTGAGTCGATAGTCGTGAGTCGATAGTCGTGAGTCGATAGTCGTGAGTCGATAGTCGTGAGTCAAAAGTCGTGAGTCGATAGTCGTGAGTCGATTAACGTGAGTCGATAGTCGTGAGTCGATAGTCGTGAATCGCAAGACGGAAGTCGGAAGACGGAAGTCGGAAGACGGAAGTCGGTTCTCAGTTGGCGTGAGTCGCAAGACGGAAGTCGGAAGGCGGAAGACGGAAGTCGGAAGACGGAAGTCGGTTCTCAGTTGGCGTGAGTCGGTTGTCGTGAGTCGGTTGTCGGTTGTTGGTAGTCGGTAGTAGTGAATCGATAGTCGGTAGTCGGTTATGGGTTATCGGTAGTCGAGAGTCGGTTGGCGTGAGTCGATAGTCGGTAGTCGGAAGGCGGTTATCGGTTGTCGGTAGTCGTGAAACAGTAGTCGTAAGTCGGTAGTAGTAAGTCGCAAGTCGGCAGTCAGTAGTCGATAGTCGTGAGTCGATAGTCCGAGTCGATAAACGTGAGTCGATAGTCGTGACTCAATAGTCGTGAGTCTATAGTGCTGAGTCGATAGTCGTGAGTCGGTAGTCGTGAGTCGATAGTCGTGAGTCGATAGTCGTGTGTCGATAGTCGTGAGTCGATAGTCGTGAGTCGATAGTCGTGAGTCGATAGTCGTGTGTCGATTGTCGTGAGTCGATAGTCGTGAGTCAATAGTCGTGAGTCGATAGTCGTAAGTCGATAGTCGTGAGTCGATAGTCGTGAGTCGATGGTCGTGAGTCGATAGTCGTGAGTCGATAGTCGTGAGTCGATAGTCGTGAGTCGATAGTCGTGAGTCGATTGTCGTGAGTCGATAGTCGTGAGTCGATAGTCGTGAGTCGATAGTCGTGAGTCGATAGTCGTGAGTCGATAGTCGTGAGTCGATAGTCGTGAGTCGATAGTCGTGAGTCGATAGTCGTGAGTCGATAGTCGTGAGCCGATTGTCGTGAGTCGATAGTCGTGAGTCGATAGTCGTGAGTCGATAGTCGTGAGTCGATAGTCGTGAGTCGATAGTCGAGAGTCGATAGTCGTGAATTGATAGTCGTGAGTCGGTTGTCGTGAGTCGGTTGTCGGTTGTTGGTAGTCGGGAGTCGTGAATCGATAGTCGGAAGTCGGTTATCGGTTGTCGGTAGTCGTGAGTCGGTTGTCGTGAGTCGATAGTCGGAAATCGGAAGGCGGTTATCGGCTGTCGATAGTCGTGAGTCGGTAGTCGTGAGTCGGTAGTAGTAAGTCGGAAGTCTGTAGTCGGTCGTCGGTTGTCGATAGTCGTGAGTCGATAGTCGTGAGTCGGAAGACGGAAGTCGGAAGTGGGAAGTCGGAAGCGGAAGACGGAAGACGGATTCGAAAGACGGAAGTCGGAAGACGTAAGTCGGAAGACGGAAGTCGGTTCTCAGTTGTTGGTAGTCGGTTGTCGTAAGTCGGTTGTCGTGAGTCTGTTGTCGTGAGTCGATAGTCGTGAGTCGATAGTCGTGAGTCGATTGTCGTGAGTCGATAGTCGTGAGTCGAAAGTCGTGAGGCGATAGTCGTGAGTCGATAGTCGTGAGTCGATAGTCGTGAGTCGATAGTCTTGAGTCAAAAGTCGTGAGTCGGAAGACGGAAGTCGGAAGTGGGAAGTCGGAAGCGGAAGTCGGAAGACGGATTCGAAAGACGGAAGTCGGAAGACGGATTCGAAAGACGGAAGTCGGAAGACGTAAGTCGGAAGACGGAAGACGGAAGTCGGTTCTCGGTTGCTGGTAGTCGGTTGTCGTGAGTCGGTTGTCGTGAGTCGATAGTCATGAGTCGGAATTCGAAAGTCGGTTCTCAGTTGTTGGTAGTCGGTTGCCGTAAGTCGGTTGTCGTGAGTCTGTTGTCGTGAGTCGATAGTCGTGAGTCGATAGTCGTGAGTCGATAGTCGTGAGTCGATAGTCGTGAGTCGATAGTCGTGAGTCGATAGTCGTGAGTCGATAGTCGTGAGTCGATAAACGTGAGTCGATAGTCGTGAGTCGATAGTCGTGAGTCGTTAGTCGAGAGTCGATAGTCGTGAGTCGATAGTCGTTAGTCGATAGTCGTAAGTCGATAGTCGTGAGTCGATAGCCTTGAGTCGCAAGACGGAATTCGGAAGGCGGAAGACGGAAGTCGGTAGACGGAAGTCGGTTCTCGGTTGGCGTGAGTCGGTTGTCGTGAGTCGGTTGTCGGTTGTTGGTAGTCGGTAGTCGTGAATCGATAGTCGGTAGTCGGTTATGGGTTATCGGTAGTCGAGAGTCGGTTGGCGTGAGTCGATAGTCGGTAGTCGGAAGGCGGTTATCGGTTGTTGGTAGTCGTGAAACAGTAGTCGTAAGTCGGTAGTAGTAAGTCGAAAGTCGGCAGTCAGTAGTCGATAGTCGTGAGTCGATAGTCGTGAGTCGATAAACGTGAGTCAATAGTCGTGACTCAATAGTCGTGAGTCGATAGTGCTGAGTCGATAGTCGTGAGTCGGTAGTCGTGAGTCGATAGTCGTGAGTCGATAGTCGTGAGTCGATAGTCGTGAGTTGATAGTCGTGAGTCGATAGTCGTGAGTCGATAGTCGTGAGTCGATAGTCGTTAGTCGATAGTAGTGAGTCGATAGTCGTGAGTCGATAGTCGTGAGTCGATAGTCGTGAGTCGATAGTCGTGAGTCGATAGTCGTGAGTCGATAGTCGTGAGTCGATAGTCGTGAGTCGATAGTCGAGAGTCGATAGTCGTGAATTGATAGTCGTGAGTCGGTTGTCGTGAGTCGGTTGTCGTGAGTCGGTTGTCGGTTGTTGGTAGTCGGGAGTCGTGAATCGATAGTCGGAAGTCGGTTATCGTTTGTTGGTAGTCGTGAGTCGGTTGTCGTGAGTCGATAGTCGGATATCGGAAGGCGGTTATCGGCTGTCGATAGTCGTGAGTCGGTAGTCGTGAGTCGGTAGTAGTAAGTCGGAAGTCTGTAGTCGGTCGTCGGTAGTCGATAGTCGTGAGTCGATAGTCGTGAGTCGGAAGACGGAAGTCGGAAGTGGGAAGTCGGAAGCGGAAGTCGGAAGACGGATTCGAAAGACGGAAGTCGGAAGACGTAAGTCGGAAGACGGAAGACGAAAGTCGGTTCTCAGTTGTTGATAGTCGGTTGTCGTAAGTCGGTTGGCGTGAGTCTGTTGTCGTGAGTCGATAGTCGTGAGTCGATAGTCGTGAGTCGATTGTCGTGAGTCGATAGTCGTGAGTCGAAAGTCGTGAGGCGATAGTCGTGAGTCGATAGTCGTGAGTCGATAGTCGTGAGTCGATAGTCGTGAGTCGAAAGTCGTGAGTCGATAGTCGTGAGTCGAAAGTCGTGAGTCGATAGTCGTGAGTCGATAGTCGTGAGTCGATAGTCGTGAGTCGATAGTCGTGAGTCGATAGTCGTGAGTCGAAAGTCGTGAGTCGATAGTCGTGAGTCGATAGTCGTGAGTCAGTTGTCGTGAGTCGATAGTCATGAGTCGGAATTCGAAAGTCGGTTCTCAGTTGTTGGTAGTCGGTTGTCGTAAGTCGGTTGTCGTCAGTCTGTTGTCGTGATTCGATAGTCGTGAGTCGATAGTCGTGAGTCGATTGTCGTGAGTCGATAGTCGTGAGTCGAAAGTCGTGAGGCGATAGTCGTGAGTCGATAGTCGTGAGTCGATAGTCGTGAGTCGATAGTCGTGTGTCGATTGTCGTGAGTCGATAGTCGTGAGTCGATAAACGTGAGTCGATAGTCGTGAGTCGATAGTCGTGAGTCGATAGTCGTGAGTCGATAGTCGTGAGTCGATATTCGTGAGTCGATAGTCGTGAGTCAATAGTCGTGAGTCGATAGTCGTGAGTCGATAGTCGTGAGTCGATAGTCGTGAGTCGATAGTCGTGAGTCGATAGTCGAGAGTCGATAGTCGTGAATTGATAGTCGTGAGTCGGTTGTCGTGAGTCGGTTGTCGGTTGTCGGTTGTTGGTAGTCGGGAGTCGTGAATCGATAGTCGGAAGTCGGTTATCGGTTGTCGTTAGTCGTGAGTCGGTTGTCGTGAGTCGATAGTCGGAAATCGGAAGGCGGTTATCGGCTGTCGATAGTCGTGAGTCGGTAGTCGTGAGTCGGTAGTAGTAAGTCGGAAGTCTGTAGTCGGTCGTCGGTAGTCGATAGTCGTGAGTCGATAGTCGTGAGTCGGAAGACGGAAGTCGGAAGTGGGAAGTCGGCAGCGGAAGTCGGAAGACGGATTCGAAAGACGGATTCGAAAGACGGAAGTCGGAAGACGTAAGTCGGAAGACGGAAGACGGAAGTCGGTTCTCAGTTGTTGGTAGTCGGTTGTCGTAAGTCGGTTGTCGTGAGTCTGTTGTCGTGAGTCGATAGTCGTGAGTCGATAGTCGTGAGTCGATTGTCGTGAGTCGATAGTCGTGAGTCGAAAGTCGTGAGGCGATAGTCGTGAGTCGATAGTCGTGAGTCGATAGTCGTGAGTCGATAGTCGTGAGTCGAAAGTCGTGAGTCGATAGTCGTGAGTCGAAAGTCGTGAGTCGATAGTCGTGAGTCGATAGTCGTGAGTCGATAGTCGTGAGTCGATAGTCGTGAGTCGATAGTCGTGAGTCGATAGTCGTGAGTCGAAAGTCGTGAGTCGATAGTCGTGAGTCGATGGTCGTGAGTCGGTTGTCGGTTGTTGGTAGTCGGTAGTCGTGAGTCGATAGTCGAAAGTCGGAAGGCGGTTATCGGCTGTCGATAGTCGTGAGTCGATAGTTGTGAGTTGATAGTCGTGAGTCGATAGTCGTGAGTCGATAGTCGTGACTCAATAGTCGTGAGTCGATAGTCCTGAGTCGATAGTCGTGAGTCGCTAGTCTTGAGTCGATAGTCGTGAGTCGATAGTCGTGAGTCGATAGTCGTGAGTCGATAGTCGTGAGTCGAAAGTCGTGAGTCTATAGTCGTAAGTCGATAGTCGTGAGTCGATAGTCGTGTGTCGATTGTCGTGAGTCGATAGTCGTGAGTCGATAAACGTGAGTCGAAAGTCATGAGTCGATAGTCGTGAGTCGATAGTCGTTAGTCTATAGTCGTGAGTCGATAGTCGTGAGTCGATAGTCGTGTGTCGATTGTCGTGAGTCGATAGTCGTGAGTCGATAAACGTGAGTCGAAAGTCGAAGGTCGATAGTCGTGAGTCGATAGTCGTGAGTCGATAGTCGTGAGTCGATAGTCGTGAGTCGATAGTCGTGAGTCGATAGTCGTGAATTGATAGTCGTGAGTCAGTTGTCGTGAGTCGATAGTCATGAGTCGGAATTCGAAAGTCGGTTCTCAGTTGTTGGTAGTCGGTTGTCGTAAGTCGGTTGTCGTGAGTCTGTTGTCGTGATTCGATAGTCGTGAGTCGATAGTCGTGAGTCGATTGTCGTGAGTCGATAGTCGTGAGTCGAAAGTCGTGAGGCGATAGTCGTGAGTCGATAGTCGTGAGTCGATAGTCGTGAGTCGATAGTCGTGTGTCGATTGTCGTGAGTCGATAGTCGTGAGTCGATAAACGTGAGTCGATAGTCGTGAGTCGATAGTCGTGAGTCGATAGTTGTGAGTCGATAGTCGTGAGTCGATAGTCGTGAGTCGATAGTCGTGAGTCAATAGTCGTGAGTCGATAGTCGTGAGTCGATAGTCGTGAGTCGATAGTCGTGAGTCGATAGTCGTGAGTCGATAGTCGAGAGTCGATAGTCGTGAATTGATAGTCGTGAGTCGGTTGTCGTGAGTCGGTTGTCGTGAGTCGATTGTCGGTTGTTGGTAGTCGGGAGTCGTGAATCGATAGTCGGAAGTCGGTTATCGGTTGTCGGTAGTCGTGAGTCGGTTGTCGTGAGCCGATAGTCGGAAATCGGAAGGCGGTTATCGGCTGTCGATAGTCGTGAGTCGGTAGTCGTGAGTCGGTAGAAGTAAGTCGGAAGTCTTTAGTCGGTCGTCGGTAGTCGATAGTCGTGAGTCGATAGTCGTAAGTCGGAAGACGGAAGTCGGAAGTGGGAAGTCGGAAGCGGAAGTCGGAAGACGGATTCGAAAGACGGAAGTCGGAAGACGTAAGTCGGAAGACGGAAGACGAGGTTCTCAGTTGTTGGTAGTCGGTTGTCGTAAGTTGTCGTGAGTCTGTTGTCGTGAGTCGATAGTCGTGAGTCGATAGTCGTGAGTCGATAGTCGTGAGTCGATAGTCGTGAGTCGATAGTCGTGAGTCGAGTGGTCGTGAGTCGAAAGTCGTGAGTCGATAGTCGTGAGTCGATAGTCGTGAGTCGAAAGTCGTTGAGTCGATAGTGAGTCGATAGTCGTGAGTCGATAGTCGTGAGTCGATAGTCGTGAGTCGATAGTCGTGAGTCGATAGTCGTCGAGTCGATAGTCGTGAGTCGCGATAGTCGAGTCGATAGTCGTGAGTCGATAGTCGTGAGTCGATAGTCGTGAGTCGATAGTCGTGAGTCGATAGTCGTGAGTCGATAGTCGTGAGTCGATAGTCGTGAGTCGATAGTCGTGAGTCGATAGTCGTGAGTCGATAGTCGTGAGTCGATAGTCGTGAGTCGAAAGGTAGTCGTGAGTCGATAGTCGTGAGTCGATTGTCGTGAGTCGGTTGTCGGTAGTCGTGAGTCGATAGTCGTGAGTCGATAGTCGTGAGTCGATAGTCGTGAGTCGATAGTCGTGAGTCGATAGTCGTGAGTCGATAGTCGTGAGTCGATAGTCGTGAGTCGATAGTCGTGAGTCGATCAAGTCGATAGTCGTGAGTCGATAGTCGTGAGTCGATAGTCGTGAGTCGATAGTCGTGAGTCGATAGTCGTGAGTCGATAGTCGTGTAAGTCGATAGTCGTGAGTCGATAGTCGTGAGTCGATAGTCGTGAGTCGATAGTCGTGAGTCGATAGTCGTGAGTCGATAGTCGTGAGTCGATAGTCGTGAGTCGATAGTCGTGAGTCGATAGTCGTGAGTCGGGATAGTCGTGAGTCGATAGTCGTGAGTCGAGTTGTGGAGTCGAGAGTCGTGAGTCGATAGTCGGAAGTCGGTTATCGGTAGTCGGTAGTCGTGAGTCGATTGTCGTGAGTCGATAGTCGAAGTCGGATAGTCGTGAGTCGATAGTCGTGAGTCGGTAGTCGTGAGTCGATAGTCGTGGAAGTCGATAGTCGTGAGTCGATCGTCGGTAGTCGATAGTCGTGAGTCGATAGTCGTGAGTCGATAGTCGTGAGTCGATAGTCGTGAGTCGATAGTCGTGAGTCGATAGTCGGGTCGATAGTCGGAGTCGATAGTCGTGAGTCGATAGTCGGAGTCGATAGTCGTGAGTCGATAGTCGGTGAGTCGATAGTCGTGAGTCGCTAGTCGAGTCGATAGTCGTGAGTCGATAGTCGAGTCGATAGTCGTGAGTCGATAGTCGTGAGTCGATAGTCGAGTCGTAGTCGATAGTCGTGAGTCGATAGTCGTGAGTCGATAGTCGTGAGTCGATAGTCGTGAGTCGATAGTCGTGAGTCGATAGTCGTGAGTCGATAGTCGTGAGTCGATAGTCGTGAGTCGATAGTCGTGAGTCGATAGTCGTGAGTCGATAGTCGTGAGTCGATAGTCGTAGTCGATAGTCGTGAGTCGATAGTCGGAGTCGATAGTCGTGAGTCGATAGTCGTGAGTCGATAGTCGGTTGTTGGAGTCGGTAGTCGTGAGTCGATAGTCGAAACGGAAGGCGGTTATCGGCTGTCGATAGTCGTGAGTCGATAGTCGTGAGTCGATAGTCGTGAGTCGATAGTCGTGAGTCGATAGTCGTGAGTCGATAGTCGTGAGTCGATAGTCCTGAGTCGATAGTCGTGAGTCGATAGTCGTGAGTCGATAGTCGTGAGTCGATAGTCGTGAGTCGATAGTCGTGAGTCGATAGTCGTGAGTCGATAGTCGTGAGTCGATAGTCGTGAGTCGATAGTCGTGAGTCGATAGTCGTGAGTCGATAGTCGTGAGTCGATAGTCGTGAGTCGATAGTCGTGAGTCGATAGTCGTGAGTCGATAGTCGTGAGTCGATAGTCGTGAGTCGATAGTCGTGAGTCGATAGTCGTGAGTCGATAGTCGTGAGTCGATAGTCGTGAGTCGATAGTCGTGAGTCGATAGTCGTGAGTCGATAGTCGGAAGTCGATAGTCGTGAGTCGATAGTCGAGTCGATAGTCGTGAGTCGATAGTCGTGAGTCGATAGTCGTGAGTCGATAGTCGTGAGTCGATAGTCGTGAGTCGATAGTCGTGAGTCGATAGTCGTGAGTCGATAGTCGTGAGTCGATAGTCGTGAGTCGGATAGTCGTGAGTCGATAGTCGTGAGTCGATAGTCGTGAGTCGATAGTCGTGAGTCGATAGTCGTGAGTCGATAGTCGTGAGTCGATAGTCGTGAGTCGATAGTCGTGAGTCGATAGTCGTGAGTCGGTAGTCGAGTCGATAGTCGTGAGTCGATAGTCGTGAGTCGGTTAGTCGTGAGTCGATAGTCGTGAGTCGATAGTCGTGAGTCGATAGTCGGGAGTCGATAGTCGTGAGTCGATAGTCGTGAGTCGATAGTCGTGAGTCGATAGTCGTGAGTCGATAGTCGTGAGTCGATAGTCGTGAGTCGATAGTCGTGAGTCGATAGTCGTGAGTCGATAGTCGTGAGTCGATAGTCGTGAGTCGATAGTCGTGAGTCGATAGTCGTGAGTCGATAGTCGTGAGTCGGTTGTCGTGAGTCGGTTGTCGAGTTGATTGTCGTTTGTAGTCGTGAATCGATAGTCGGTAGTCGGTTATCGGTTGTCGGTAGTCGTGAGTCGGTTGTCGAGTCGATAGTCGGTAGTCGTGAAGTCGATAGTCGTGAGTCGATAGTCGGAGTCGGTAGTCGTGAGTCGGTAGTAAGTCGTGAGTCGATAGTCGTCGTAGTCGATAGTCGTGAGTCGATAGTCGTGAGTCGATAGTCGTGAGTCGATAGTCGTGAGTCGATAGTCGTGAGTCGATAGTCGTGAGTCGATAAGTCGTGAGTCGGTAGTCGGGAGTCGATTAGTCGTGGTAGTCGGTAGTCGTAAGTCGGTAGTCGTGAGTCGGTAGTCGTGAGTCGATAGTCGAGTCGATAGTCGGAGTCGATAGTCGTGAGTCGATAGTCGTGAGTCGATAGTCGTGAGTCGATAGTCGTGAGTCGATAGTCGTGAGTCGATAGTCGTGAGTCGATAGTCGTGAGTCGATAGTCGAGTCGATAGTCGTGAGTCGAAAGTCGTGAGTCGATAGTCGTGAGTCGATAGTCGTGAGTCGATAGTCGAGTCGATAGTCGTGAGTCGATAGTCGTGAGTCGATAGTCGTGAGTCGATAGTCGTGAGTCGATAGTCGTGAGTCGATAGTCGTGAGTCGATAGTCGTGAGTCGGAAAGTCGTGAGTCGGTAGTCGGTTAGTCGATAGTCGTGAGTCGATAGTCGTGAGTCCGGGAGTCGGTAGTCGGAAGTCGGTAGTCGGTGAGTCGATAGTCGTGAGTCGATAGTCGTGAGTCGATAGTCGTGAGTCGAAAGTCGTGAGTCGATAGTCGTGAGTCGATAGTCGTGAGTCGATAGTCGTGAGTCGATAGTCGTGAGTCGATAGTCGTTAGTCGATAGTCGTGAGTCGATAGTCGTGAGTCGATAGTCGTGAGTCGATAGTCGTGAGTCGATAGTCGTGAGTCGATAGTCGTGAGTCGATAGTCGTGACTCGATAGTCGTGAGTCGATAGTCGTGAGTCGATAGTCGTGAGTCGATAGTCGTGAGTCGATAGTCGTGAGTCGATAGTCGTGAGTCGATAGTCGTGAGTCGATAGTCGTGAGTCGATAGTCGTGAGTCGATAGTCGTGAGTCGATAGTCGTGAGTCGATAGTCGTGAGTCGATAGTCGTGAGTCGATAGTCGTGAGTCGATAGTCGTGAGTCGATAGTCGTGAGTCGATAGTCGTGAGTCGATAGTCGTGAGTCGATAGTCGTGAGTCGATAGTCGAGTCGATAGTCGTCGATAGTCGTGAGTCGATAGTCGTGAGTCGATAGTCGTGAGTCGATAGTCGTGAGTCGATAGTCGTGAGTCGATAGTCGTGAGTCGATAGTCGTGAGTCGATAGTCCTGAGTCGATAGTCGTGAGTCGATAGTCGTCGAGTCGATAGTCGAGAGTCGATAGTCGTGAGTCGATAGTCGTGAGTCGATAGTCGTGAGTCGATAGTCGTGAGTCGATAGTCGTGAGTCGATAGTCGTGAGTCGATAGTCGTGAGTCGATAGTCGTGAGTCGATAGTCGTGAGTCGATAGTCGTGAGTCGATAGTCGTGAGTCGATAGTCGTGAGTCGATAGTCGTGAGTCGATAGTCGAAAGTCGTGAGTCGATAGTCGTGAGTCGATAGTCGTGAGTCGATAGTCGTGAGTCGATAGTCGTGAGTCGATAGTCGTGAGTCGATAGTCGTGAGTCGATAGTCGTGAGTCGATAGTCGTGAGTCGATAGTCGTGAGTCGATAGTCGTGAGTCGATAGTCGTGAGTCGATAGTCGTGAGTCGATAGTCGTGAGTCGATAGTCGGGAGTCGATAGTCGTGAGTCGATAGTCGTGAGTCGATAGTCGTGAGTCGATAGCCGTGAGTCGATAGTCGTGAGTCGATAGTCGTGAGTCGATAGTCGATAGTCGTGAGTCGATAGTCGTGAGTTGATAGTCGTGAGTCGGATAGTCGTGAGTCGATAGTCGTTGAGTCGATAGTCGTGAGTCGATAGTCGGTAGAGTCGATTGTCGTGAGTCGATAGTCGTGAGTCGATAGTCGTGAGTCGATAGTCGTGAGTCGAAAGTCGTGAGTCGATAGTCGTGAGTCGATAGTCGTGAGTCGATAGTCGTGAGTCGATAGTCGTGAGTCGATAGTCGTGAGTCGATAGTCGTGAGTCGATAGTCGTGAGTCGATAGTCGTGAGTCGATAGTCGTGAGTCGATAGTCGTGAGTCGATAGTCGAGAGTCGATAGTCGTGAGTCGATAGTCGTGAGTCGATAGTCGTGAGTCGATTGTCGGAGTCGATAGTCGTGAGTCGATAGTCGTGAGTCGATAGTCGGTAGTCGGTTAGTCGTGTCGGTAGTCGGGGAGTCGGTTATCGAGTCGAAAGTCGGAAGTCGTAGAAGGCGGTTGCCGTGAGTCGATAGTCGGAAGTCGGAAGGCGGTTATCGGCTGTCGATAGTCGTGAGTCGGTAGTCGTGAGTCGGTAGTAGTAAGTCGGAAGTCGGTAGTCGGTCGTCGGTAGTCGATAGTCGTGAGTCGATAGTCGTTAGTCGGGTGAGACGATAGTCGGAGTCGATAGTCGTGAGTCGGATAGTCGTGAGTCGATAGTCGGAGTCGGAAGTCGGAAGTGGGAAGAAGACGGAAGTCGGAAGTCGGAAGACGGAAGTCGGAAGATTCGGAAGTCGGAAGTCGGTTGTCGGGAGTCGGTAGTCGAGTCGATAGTTGGTAGTCGATTGTCGTGAGTCGATTGTCGTGAGTCGATTGTCGAGTCGATAGTCGTGAGTCGATAGTCGTGAGTCGATAGTCGTCGAGTCGGATAGTCGTGAGTCGATAGTCGTGAGTCGATAGTCGTGAGTCGATAGTCGAGAGTCGATAGTCGTGAGTTGATAGTCGTGAGTCGGTTGTCTGAGTCGGTTGTCGTGAGTCGGTTGTCGGTTGTTGGTAGTCGGGAGTCGTGAGTCGATAGTCGGAAGTCGGTTATCGGTTGTCGGTAGTCGTGAGTCGATTGTCGTGAGTCGATAGTCGGAAATCGGAAGGCGGTTATCGGCTGTCGATAGTCGTGAGTCGGTAGTCGTGAGTCGATAAGTCGGAAGTCGGTCGTCGGTAGTCGATAGTCGTGAGTCGATAGTCGTAAGTCGATAGTCGTGAGTCGATAGTCGTGAGTCGAAAGTCGTGAGTCGATAGTCGTGAGTCGATAGTCGTGAGTCGATAGTTGTGAGTCGATAGTCGTGACTCAATAGTCGTTAGTCGATAGTCCTGAGTCGATAGTCGTGACGGAAGACGGAAGACGGAAGTCGGTGGAGTCGAAGTCGGAAGTCGAAAGACGTGATTCGAAAGACGGAAGTCGAGAAGTCGTAAGTCGGAAGTCGTTCATTGTTGGTATTCGGTTGTCGTAGTCGGTTGTCGTGAGTCGATTGTCGTGAGTCGATAGTCGGAGTCGATAGTCGTGAGTCGAAAGTCGTGAGTCGAAAGTCGTGAGTCGATAGTCGTGAGTCGAAAGTCGTGAGTCGATAGTCGTGAGTCGAAAGTCGTGAGTCGATAGTCGTGAGTCGATAGTCGTTAGTCGATAGTCGTGAGTCGAAAGTCGTGAGTCGATAGTCGTGAGTCGATAGTCGTGAGTGGGTTGTCGGTTGTTGGTAGTCGGTAGTCGTGAGTCGATAGTCGAAAGTCGGAAGGCGGTTAGTCGGCTGTCGATAGTCGAGTCGATAGTCGTGAGTCGATAGTCGTGAGTCGATAGTCGTGAGTCGATAGTCGTGACTCGATAGTCGTGAGTCGATAGTCGTGAGTCGATAGTCGTGAGTCGCTAGTCGTGAGTCGATAGTCGTGAGTCGATAGTCGTGAGTCGATAGTCGTGAGTCGATAGTCGTGAGTCGATAGTCGTGAGTCGAAAGTCGTGAGTCGATAGTCGTGAGTCGATAGTCGTGAGTCGATAGTCGTGAGTCGATAGTCATGAGTCGGAATTCGAAAGTCGGTTCTCAGTTGTCGGTAGTCGGTTGTCGTAAGTCGGTTGTCGTGAGTCGATAGTCGTGAGTCGATAGTCGTGAGTCGATTGTCGTGAGTCGATAGTCGTGAGTCGAAAGTCGTGAGGCGATAGTCGTGAGTCGATAGTCGTGAGTCGATAGTCGTGAGTCGATAGTCGTGTGTCGATTGGTGAGTCGATAGTCGTGAGTCGATAGACGTGAGTCGATAGTCGGGAGTCGATAGTCGTGAGTCGATAGTCGTGAGTCGATAGTCGTGAGTCGATAGTCGTGAGTCGATAGTCGTGAGTCAATAGTCGTGAGTCGATAGTCGTGAGTCGATAGTCGTGAGTCGATAGTCGTGAGTCGATAGTCGTGAGTCGATAGTCGAGAGTCGATAGTCGTGAATTGATAGTCGTGAGTCGATAGTCGTGAGTCGGTTGTCGTGAGTCGGTTGTCGGTTGTCGGTAGTCGTGAGAGTCGGGAGTCGTGACGGAAGTCGGTAGTCGGGTTGTCGGTAGTCGTGAGTCGGTTGTCGAGTCGATAGTCGGAAATCGGAAGTCGGTCGTCGTGTCGATAGTCGTGAGTCGGTAGTCGTGAGTCGGTAGTCGTAAGTCGGAAGTCTGTAGTCGGTCGTCGGGAGTCGATAGTCGTGAGTCGATAGTCGTGAGTCGGAAGTCGGGAGTCGGAGTAGTCGGAAGTCGGTAGTCGGTAGTCGATAGTCGTGAAGTCGATAGTCGTGAGTCGGTAGTCGTAAGTCGGTAGTCGTGAGTCGGTTGTCGTGAGTCGATAGTCGTGAGTCGATAGTCGGAGTCGATAGTCGGGAGTCGATAGTCGTGAGTCGAAAGTCGAGTCGATAGTCGTGAGTCGAAAGTCGTGAGTCGATAGTCGTGAGTCGATAGTCGTGAGTCGATAGTCGTGAGTCGATAGTCGTGAGTCGAAAGTCGAGTCGATAGTCGTGGAGTCGATAGTCGTGAGTCGATAGTCGTGAGTCGATAGTCGTGAGTCGATAGTCGTGAGTCGATAGTCGTGAGTCGAAAGTCGGGAGTCGATAGTCGAGTCGATGGTCGTAAGTCGATAGTCGTTTTGTAGTCGGTAGTCGTGAGTCGAGATCGGTAGTCGGTTAGTCGGTAGTCGTGGAGTCGATAGTCGTGAGTCGATAGTCGTGAGTCGATAGTCGTGAGTCGATAGTCGTGAGTCGATAGTCGTGAGTCGATAGTCGTGAGTCGATAGTCGTGAGTCGATAGTCGTGAGTCGATAGTCGTGAGTCGATAGTCGTGAGTCGATAGTCGTGAGTCGATAGTCGTGAGTCGATAGTCGAGTCGATAGTCGTGAGTCGATAGTCGTGAGTCGATAGTCGTGAGTCGATAGTCGTGAGTCGATAGTCGTGAGTCGATAGTCGTGAGTCGATAGTCGTGAGTCGATAGTCGTGAGTCGATAGTCGTGAGTCGATAGTCGTGAGTCGATAGTCGAGTCGATAGTCGTGAGTCGATAGTCGTGAGTCGATAGTCGTGAGTCGATAGTCGTGAGTCGATAGTCGTGAGTCGATAGTCGTGAGTCGATAGTCGTGAGTCGAAGAGTCGATAGTCGTGAGTCGATAGTCGTGAGTCGATAGTCGTGAGTCGATAGTCGTGAGTCGATAGTCGTGAGTCGATAGTCGTCGAGTCGATAGTCATGAGTCGGAATTCGAAAGTCGGTTCTAAGTTGTTGGTAGTCGGTTGTCGTAAGTCTGTTGTCGTGGATTCGATAGTCGTGAGTCGATAGTCGTGAGTCGATTGTCGTGAGTCGATAGTCGTGAGTCGAAAGTCGTGAGGCGATAGTCGTGAGTCGATAGTCGTGAGTCGATAGTCGTGAGTCGATAGTCGTGTGTCGATTGTCGTGAGTCGATAGTCGTGAGTCGATAAACGTGAGTCGATAGTCGTGAGTCGATAGTCGTGAGTCGATAGTCGTGAGTCGATAGTCGTGAGTCGATAGTCGTGAGTCGATAGTCGTGAGTCAATAGTCGTGAGTCGATAGTCGTGAGTCGATAGTCGTGAGTCGATAGTCGTGGGTCGATAGTCGTGAGTCGATAGTCGAGAGTCGATAGTCGTGAATTGATAGTCGTGAGTCGGTTGTCGTGAGTCGGTTGTCGTGAGTCGGTTGTCGGTTGTTGGTAGTCGGGAGTCGTGAATCGATAGACGGAAGTCGGTTATCGGTTGTCGGTAGTCGTGAGTCGGTTGTCGTGAGCCGATAGTCGGAAATCGGAAGGCGGTTATCGGCTGTCGATAGTCGTGAGTCGGTAGTCGTGAGTCGGTAGAAGTAAGTCGGAAGTCTTTAGTCGGTCGTCGGTAGTCGATAGTCGTGAGTCGATAGTCGTGAGTCGGAAGACGGAAGTCGGAAGTGGGAAGTCGGAAGCGGAAGTCGGAAGACGGATTCGAAAGACGGAAGTCGGAAGACGTAAGTCGGAAGACGGAAGACGGAAGTCGGTTCTCAGTTGTTGGTATTCGGTTGTCGTAAGTCGGTTGTCGTGAGTCTGTTGTCGTGAGTCGATAGTCGTGAGTCGATAGTCGTGAGTCGATAGTCGTGAGTCGAAAGTCGTGAGTCGATAGTCGTGAGTCGAAAGTCGTGAGTCGATAGTCGTGAGTCGAAAGTCGTGAGTCGATAGTCGTGAGTCGATAGTCGTTAGTCGATAGTCGTGAGTCGAAAGTCGTGAGTCGATAGTCGTGAGTCGATAGTCGTGAGTCGGTTGTCGGTTGTTGGTAGTCGGTAGTCGTGAGTCGATAGTCGAAAGTCGGAAGGCGGTTATCGGCTGTCGATAGTCGTGAGTCGATAGTCGTGAGTCGATAGTCGTGAGTCGATAGTCATGACTCAATAGTCGTTAGTCGATAGTCCTGAGTCGATAGTCGTGAGTCGCTAGTCGTGAGTCGATAGTCGTGAGTCGATAGTCGTGAGTCGATAGTCGTGAGTCGAAAGTCGTGAGTCGATAGTCGTGAGTCGATAGTCGTGAGTCGATAGTTGTGAGTCGATAGTTGTGAGTCGATAGTCGTGACTCAATAGTCGTGAGTCGATAGTCCTGAGTCGATAGTCGTGAGTCGCTAGTCGTGAGTCGATAGTCGTGAGTCGATAGCCGTGAGTCGATAGTCGTGAGTCGATAGTCGTGAGTCGATAGTCGTGAGTCGATAGTCGTGAGTCGATAGTTGTGAGTCGATAATCATGAGTCGATAGTCGTGAGTCGATAGTCGTGAGTCGAAAGTCGTGAGTCGATAGTCGAGAGTCGATAGTCGTGAATTGATAGTCGTGAGTCGGTTGTCGTGAGTCGGTTGTCGGTTGTTGGTAGTCGGTAGTCGTGAATCGATAGTCGGTAGTCGGTTATCGGTTGTCGGTAGTCGTGAGTCGGTTGTCGTGAGTCGATAGTCGGAAGTCGGAAGGCGGTTATCGGCTGTCGATAGTCGTGAGTCGGTAGTCCTGAGTCGGTAGTAGTAAGTCGTAAGTCGGTAGTCGGTCGTCGGTAGTCGATAGTCGTGAGTCGTGAGTCGATAGTCGTGACTCAATAGTCGTGAGTCGATAGTCGTGAGTCGATAGTCGTGAGTCGATAGTCGAGAGTCCATAGTCGTGAATTGATAGTCGTGAGTCGGTTGTCGTGAGTCGGTTGTCGGTTGTTGGTAGTCGGTAGTCGTGAATCGATAGTCGGTAGTCGGTTATTGGTTGTCGGTAGTCGTGAGTCGGTTGTCGTGAGTCGAAAGTCGGAAGTCAGAAGGCGGTTGTCGTGAGTCGATAGTCGGAAGTCGGAAGGCGGTTATCGGCTGTCGATAGTCGTGAGTCGGTAGTCGTGAGTCGGTAGTAGTAAGTCGTAAGTCGGTAGTCGGTCGTCGGTAGTCGATAGTCGTGAGTCGATAGTCGTTAGTCGTTAGTCGATAGTCGTGAGTCGATAGTCGTGAGTCGATAGTCGTGAGTCGGAAGTGGGAAGTCGGAAAACGGAAGTCGGAAGACGGAAGTCGGAAGACGGAAGTCGGAAGACGGAAGTCGGTTCTCGGTTGCTGGTAGTCGGTTGTCGTGAGTCGGTTGTCGTGAGTCGGTTGTCGTGAGTCGATAGTCATGAGTCGGAATTCGAAAGTCGGTTCTCAGTTGTTGGTAGTCGGTTGTCGTAAGTCGGTTGTCCTGAGTCGGTTGTCGTGAGTCGATAGTCGTGAGTCGATAGTCGTGAGTCGATAGCCCTGAGTCGATAGTCGTGAGTCGATAGTCGAGAGTCGATAGTCGTGAGTCGATAGTCGTGAGTCGATAGTCGTGATTCGATAGTCGTGAGTCGATAGTCGTGAGTCAATAGTCGTGAGTCGATAGTCGTGAGTCGAAAGTCGTGAGGCGATAGTCTTGAGTCGATAGTCGTGAGTCGGTTGTCGTGAGTCGGTTGTCGTGAGTCGATAGTCGTGAGTCGATAGTCGTGAGTCGATAGTCGTGAGTCGATAAACGTGAGTCGATAGCCGTGAGTCGCAAGACGGAAGACGGAAGGCGGAAGACGGAAGTCGGAAGACGGAAGCCGGTTCTCGGTTGTCGTGAGTCGGTTGTCGTGAGTCGGTTGTCGGTTGTTGGTAGTCGGTAGTCGTGAATCGGTAGTCGGTAGTCTGTTATGGGTTGTCGGTAGTCAAGAGTCGGTTGGCGTGAGTCGATAGTCGGTAGTCGGAAGGCGGTTATCGGTTGTCGGTAGCCGTGAAACAGTAGTCGTAAGTCGGTAGTAGTAAGTCGGAAGTCGGCAGTCAGTAGTCGATAGTCGTGAGTCGATAGTTGTGAGTCGATAAACGTGAGTCGTCAGTCGTGAGTCGATAGTCGTGAGTCGATAGTCGAGAGTCGAAAGTCGAGAGTCGATAGTCGTGAATTGATAGTCGTGAGTCGGTTGTCGTGAGTCGGTTGTCGGTTGTTGGTAGTCGGTAGTCGTGAATCGATAGTCGGTAGTCGGTTATTGGTTGTCGGTAGTCGTGAGTCGGTTGTCGTGAGTCGATAGTCGGAAGTCGGAAGGCGGTTGTGGTGAGTCGATAGTCGGAAGTCGGAAGGCGGTTATCGCCTGTCGATAGTCGTGAGTTGGTAGTCCTGAGTCGGTAGTAGTAAGTCGTAAGTCGGTAGTCGGTCGTCGGTAGTCGATAGTCGTGAGTCGATAGTCGTGACTCAATAGTCGTGAGTCGATAGTCGTGAGTCGATAGTCGATAGTCGTGAGTCGATAGTCGAGAGTCCATAGTCGTGAATTGATAGCCGTGAGTCGGTTGTCGTGAGTCGGTTGTCGTGAGTCGGTTGTCGGTTGTTGGTAGTCGGTAGTCGTGAATCGATAGTCGGTAGTCGGTTATCGGTTGTCGGTAGTCGTGAGTCGGTTGTCGTGAGCCGATAGTCGGAAGTCAGAAGGCGGTTGTCGTGAGTCGATAGTCGGAAGTCGGAAGGCGGTTATCGGCTGTCGATAGTCGTGAGTCGGTAGTCGTGAGTCGGTAGTCGTGAGTCGGTAGTAGTAAGTCGTAAGTCGGTAGTCGGTCGTCGGTAGTCGATTGTCGTGAGTCGATAGTCGTGTCTCAATAGTCGTGAGTCGATAGTCGTGAGTCGATAGTCGTGAGTCGATAGTCGTGAGTCGGAAGTCGGAAGTGGGAAGTCGGAAGACGGAAGTCGGAAGGCGGAAGTCGGAAGACGGAAGACGGAAGTCGGTTCTCGGTTGCTGGTAGTCGGTTGTCGTGAGTCGGTTGTCGTGAGTCGATAGTCATGAGTCGGAATTCGAAAGTCGGTTCTCAGTTGTTGGTAGTCGGTTGTCGTAAGTCGGTTGTCCTAAATCGGTAGTCGTGAGTCGATAGTCGTGAGTCGATAGTCGTGAGTCGATAGTCGTGAGTCGATAGTCGTGAGTCGATAGTCGTGAGTCGATAGTCGTGAGTCGATAGTCGTGAGTCGGAAGACGGAATTTGCAAGACGGAAGTCGGAAGACGGAAGTCGGAAGACGGAAGTCGGAAGACGGAAGTCGGTTCTCGGTTGCCGGTTGTCGGTTGTTGGTAGCCGGTAGTCGTGAATCGATAGTCGGTAGTCGGTTATCGGTTGTCGATAGTCGTGAGTCGGTAGTCGTGAGTCGATAGTCGTGAGTCGATAGTCGTGAGTCGGAAGACGGAAGTCGGAAGTGGGAAGTCGGAAGACGGAAGTCGGAAGCCGGAAGTCGGAAGACGGAAGACGGAAGTCGGAAGACGGAAGTCGGTTCTCGGTTGCCGGTTGTCGGTTGTTGGTAGCTGGTAGTCGTGAATCGATAGTCGGTAGTCGGTTATCGGTTGTCGATAGTCGTGAGTCGGTAGTCGAGAGTCGAGAGTCGTGAATTGATAGTCGTGAGTCGGTTGTCGTGAGTCGGTTGTCGGTTGTTGGTAGTCGGTAGTCGTGAATCGATAGTCGGTAGTCGGTTATCGGTTGTCGGTAGTCGTGAGTCGGTTGTCGTGAGTCGATAGTCGGAAGTCGGAATGCGGTTGTGGTGAGTCGATAGTCGGAAGTCGGAAGGCGGTTATCGCCTGTCGATAGTCGTGAGTCGGTAGAGCTGAGTCGGTAGTAGTAAGTCGTAAGTCGGTAGTCGGTCGTCGGTAGTCGATAGTCGTGAGTCGATAGTCGTGACTCAATAGTCGTGAGTCGATAGTCGTGAGTCGATAGTCGATAGTCGTGAGTCGATAGTCGAGAGTCCATAGTCGTGAATTGATAGCCGTGAGTCGGTTGTCGTGAGTCGGTTGTCGTGAGTCGGTTGTCGGTTGTTGGTAGTCGGTAGTCGTGAATCGATAGTCGGTAGTCGGTTATCGGTTGTCGGTAGTCGTGAGTCGGTTGTCGTGAGTCGATAGTCGGAAGTCAGAAGGCGGTTGTCGTGAGTCGATAGTCGGAAGTCGGAAGACGGTTATCGGCTGTCGATAGTCGTGAGTCGGTAGTCGTGAGTCGGTAGTAGTAAGTCGTAAGTCGGTAGTCGGTAGTCGATTGTCGTGAGTCGATAGTCGTGTCTCAATAGTCGTGAGTCGATAGTCGTGAGTCGATAGTCGTGAGTCGATAGTCGTGAGTCGGAAGACGGAAGTCGGAAGTGGGAAGTCGGAAGACGGAAGTCGGAAGGCGGAAGTCGGAAGACGGAAGACGGAAGTCGGTTCTCGGTTGCTGGTAGTCGGTTGTCGTGAGTCGGTTGTCGTGAGTCGGTTGTCGTGAGTCGATAGTCGGAAGTCAGAAGGCGGTTGTCGTGAGTCGATAGTCGGAAGTCGGAAGGCGGTTATCGGCTGTCGATAGTCGTGAGTCGGTAGTCGTGAGTCGGTAGTAGTAAGTCGTAAGTCGGTAGTCGGTCGTCGGTAGTCGATTGTCGTGAGTCGATAGTCGTGTCTCAATAGTCGTGAGTCGATAGTCGGAGTCGATAGTCGTGAGTCGTTAGTCGAGTCGGAAGACGGAAGTCGGAAGTGGAAAGTCGGAAGACGGAAGTCGGAAGGCGGAAGTCGGAAGACGAAGACGGAAGACGGAGTCGGTTCTCGGTTGCTGGTAGTCGGTTGTCGTGAGTCGGTTGTCGTGAGTCGGTTGTCGTGAGTCGATAGTCATGAGTCGGAATTCGAAAGTCGGTTCTCAGTTGTTGGTAGTCGGTTGTCGTAAGTCGGTTGTCCTGAGTCGGTTGTCGTGAGTCGATAGTCGTGAGTCGATAGTCGAGAGTCGATAGTCGTGAGTCGATAGTCATGAGTCGAAAGTCGTGAGGCGATAGTCGTGAGTCGATAGTCTTGAGTCGATAGTCGTGAGTCGGTTGTCGTGAGTCGGTTGTCGTGAGTCGATAGTCGTGAGTCGATAGTCGTGAGTCGATAGTCGTGAGTCGATAAACGTGAGTCGATAGTCGTGAGTCGATAGCCGTGAGTCGCAAGACGGAAGTCGGAAGACGGAAGGCGGAAGACGGAAGTCGGAAGACGGAAGCCGGTTCTCGGTTGTCGTGAGTCGGTTGTCGTGAGTCGGTTGTCGGTTGTTGGTAGTCGGTAGTCGTGAATCGGTAGTCGGTAGTCTGTTATGGGTTGTCGGTAGTCAAGAGTCGGTTGGCGTGAGTCGATAGTCGGTAGTCGGAAGGCGGTTATCGGTTGTCGGTAGTCGTGAAACAGTAGTCGTAAGTCGGTAGTAGTAAGTCGGAAGTCGGCAGTCAGTAGTCGATAGTCGTGAGTCGATAGTTGTGAGTCGATAAACGTGAGTCGGTTGTCGTGAGTCGGTTGTCGGTTGTTGGTAGTCGGTAGTCGTGAATCGATAGTTGGTAGTCGGTTATCGGTTGTCGGTAGTCGTGAGTCGGTTGTCGTGAGTCGATAGTCGGAAGTCGGAAGGCGGTTGTGGTGAGTCGAAAGTCGGAAGTCGGAAGGCGGTTATCGCCTGTCGATAGTCGTGAGTCGGTAGTCCTGAGTCGGTAGTAGTAAGTCGTAAGTCGGTAGTCGGTCGTCGGTAGTCGATAGTCGTGAGTCGATAGTCGTGACTCAATAGTCGTGAGTCGATAGTCGTGAGTCGATAGTCGATAGTCGTGAGTCGATAGTCGAGAGTCCATAGTCGTGAATTGATAGCCGTGAGTCGGTTGTCGTGAGTCGGTTGTCGTGAGTCGGTTGTCGGTTGTTGGTAGTCGGTAGTCGTGAATCGATAGTCGGAAGTCAGAAGGCGGTTGTCGTGAGTCGATAGTCGGAAGTCGGAAGGCGGTTATCGGCTGTCGATAGTCGTGAGTCGGTAGTCGTGAGTCGGTAGTAGTAAGTCGTAAGTCGGTAGTCGGTCGTCGGTAGTCGATAGTCGTGAGTCGATAGTCGTGACTCAATAGTCGTGAGTCGATAGTCGTGAGTCGATAGTCGATAGTCGTGAGTCGATAGTCGAGAGTCCATAGTCGTGAATTGATAGCCGTGAGTCGGTTGTCGTGAGTCGGTTGTCGTGAGTCGGTTGTCGGTTGTTGGTAGTCGGTAGTCGTGAATCGATAGTCGGAAGTCAGAAGGCGGTTGTCGTGAGTCGATAGTCGGAAGTCGGAAGGCGGTTATCGGCTGTCGATAGTCGTGAGTCGGTAGTCGTGAGTCGGTAGTCGTGAGTCGGTTGTAGTAAGTCGTAAGTCGGTAGTCGGTCGTCGGTAGTCGATTGTCGTGAGTCGATAGTCGTGTCTCAATAGTCGTGAGTCGATAGTCGTGAGTCGATAGTCGTGAGTCGGAAGACGGAAGTCGGAAGTGGGAAGTCGGAAGACGGAAGTCGGAAGGCGGAAGTCGGAAGACGGAAGACGGAAGTCGGTTCTCGGTTGCTGGTAGTCGGTTGTCGTGAGTCGGTTGTCGTGAGTCGGTTGTCGTGAGTCGATAGTCGGAAGTCAGAAGGCGGTTGTCGTGAGTCGATAGTCGGAAGTCGGAAGGCGGTTATCGGCTGTCGATAGTCGTGAGTCGGTAGTCGTGAGTCGGTAGTCGTGAGTCGGTAGTAGTAAGTCGTAAGTCGGTAGTCGGTCGTCGGTAGTCGATTGTCGTGAGTCGATAGTCGTGTCTCAATACTCGTGAGTCGATAGTCGTGAGTCGATAGTCGTGAGTCGTTAGTCGTGAGTCGGAAGACGGAAGTCGGAAGTGGAAAGTCGGAAGACGGAAGTCGGAAGGCGGAAGTCGGAAGACGGAAGACGGAAGTCGGTTCTCGGTTGCTGGTAGTCGGTTGTCGTGAGTCGGTTGTCGTGAGTCGGTTGTCGTGAGTCGATAGTCATGAGTCGGAATTCGAAAGTCGGTTCTCAGTTGTTGGTAGTCGGTTGTCGTAAGTCGGTTGTCCTGAGTCGGTTGTCGTGAGTCGATAGTCGTGAGTCGATAGTCGAGAGTCGATAGTCGTGAGTCGATAGTCGAGTCGATAGTCGTGAGTCGATAGTCGTGAGTCAATAGTCGTGAGTCGATAGTCGTGAGTCGAAAGTCGTGAGGCGATAGTCGTGAGTCGATAGTCTTGAGTCGATAGTCGTGAGTCGGTTGTCGTGAGTCGGTTGTCGTGAGTCGATAGTCGTGAGTCGATAGTCGTGAGTCGATAGTCGTGAGTCGATAAACGTGAGTCGATAGTCGTGAGTCGATAGCCGTGAGTCGCAAGACGGAAGTCGGAAGACGGAAGGCGGAAGACGGAAGTCGGAAGACGGAAGCCGGTTCTCGGTTGTCGTGAGTCGGTTGTCGTGAGTCGGTTGTCGGTTGTTGGTAGTCGGTAGTCGTGAATCGGTAGTCGGTAGTCTGTTATGGGTTGTCGGTAGTCAAGAGTCGGTTGGCGTGAGTCGATAGTCGGTAGTCGGAAGGCGGTTATCGGTTGTCGGTAGTCGTGAAACAGTAGTCGTAAGTCGGTAGTAGTAAGTCGGAAGTCGGCAGTCAGTAGTCGATAGTCGTGAGTCGATAGTTGTGAGTCGATAAACGTGAGTCGATAGTCGTGAGTCGATAGTCGTGAGTCGATAGTCGAGAGTCGATAGTCGAGAGTCGATAGTCGTGAATTGATAGTCGTGAGTCGGTTGTCGTGAGTCGGTTGTCGGTTGTTGGTAGTCGGTAGTCGTGAATCGATAGTCGGTAGTCGGTTATCGGTTGTCGGTAGTCGTGAGTCGGTTGTCGTGAGTCGATAGTCGGAAGTCGGAAGGCGGTTGTGGTGAGTCGATAGTCGGAAGTCGGAAGGCGGTTATCGCCTGTCGATAGTCGTGAGTCGGTAGTCCTGAGTCGGTAGTAGTAAGTCGTAAGTCGGTAGTCGGTCGTCGGTAGTCGATAGTCGTGAGTCGATAGTCGTGACTCAATAGTCGTGAGTCGATAGTCGTGAGTCGATAGTCGATAGTCGGAGTCGATAGTCGAGAGTCCATAGTCGTGAATTGATAGCCGTGAGTCGGTTGTCGTGAGTCGGTTGTCGAGTCGGGTCGGTTGTTGGTAGTCGGTAGTCGGAATCGATAGTCGGAAGTCAGAAGGCGGTTGTCGTGAGTCGATAGTCGGAAGTCGGAAGGCGGTTATCGGCTGTCGATAGTCGTGAGTCGGTAGTCGTGAGTTGGTAGTCGTGAGTCGGTAGTAGTAAGTCGTAAGTCGGTAGTCGGTCGTCGGTAGTCGTGAGTCGATAGTCGTGACTCAATAGTCGTGAGTCGATAGTCGTGAGTCGATAGTCGATAGTCGTGAGTCGATAGTCGAGAGTCCATAGTCGTGAATTGATAGCCGGAGTCGGTTGTCGAGTCGGTTGTCGTGAGTCGGTTGTCGGTTGTTGGTAGTCGGTAGTCGTGTCGTGAATCGATAGTCGGAAGTCAGAAGGCGGTTGTCGGAGTCGATAGTCGGAAGTCGGAAGGCGGTTATCGGCTGTCGATAGTCGTGAGTCGGTAGTCGAGTTGGTAGTCGAGTCGGTAGTAGTAAGTCGTAAGTCGGTAGTCGGTCATCGGTAGTCGATTGTCGAGTCGATAGTCGTGTCTCAATAGTCGTGAGTCGATAGTCGTGAGTCGATAGTCGTGAGTCGATAGTCGTGAGTCGGAAGACGGAAGTCGGAAGTGGGAAGTCGGAAGACGGAAGTCGGAAGGCGGAAGTCGGAAGACGGAAGACGGAAGTCGGTTCTCGGTTGCTGGTAGTCGGTTGTAGTGAGTCGGTTGTCGAGTCGGTTGTCGTGAGTCGGTTGTCGTGAGTCGGTTGTCGTGAGTCGATAGTCGGTAGTCAGAAGGCGGTTGTCGAGTCGATAGTCGGAAGTCGGAAGGCGGTTATCGGTTGTCGATAGTCGTGAGTCGGTAGTCGAGTCGGTAGTCGTGAGTCGGTTGTCGTGAGTCGATAGTCGGAAGTCAGAAGGCGGTTGTCGTGAGTCGATAGTCGGAAGTCGGAAGGCGGTTATCGGCTGTCGATAGTCGTGAGTCGGTAGTCGTGAGTCGGTAGTAGTAAGTCGTAAGTCGGTAGTCGGTCGTCGGTAGTCGATAGTCGTGAGTCGATAGTCGTGACTCAATAGTCGTGAGTCGATAGTCGTGAGTCGATAGTCGAGAGTCGTGAGTCGATAGTCGAGAGTCTATAGTCGTGAATTGATAGCCGGAGTCGGTTGTCGTGAGTCGGTTGTCGTGAGTCGGTTGTCGGTTGTTGGTAGTCGGTAGTCGTGAATCGATAGTCGGAAGTCAGAAGGCGGTTGTCGAGTCGATAGTCGGAAGTCGGAAGGCGGTTATCGGCTGTCGATAGTCGTGAGTCGGTAGTCGTGAGTCGGTAGTCGTGAGTCGGTAGTAGTAAGTCGTAAGTCGGTAGTCGGTCGTCGGTAGTCGATTGTCGTGAGTCGATAGTCGTGTCTCAATAGTCGTGAGTCGATAGTCGTGAGTCGATAGTCGTGAGTCGATAGTCGTGAGTCGGAAGACGGAAGTCGGAAGTGGGAAGTCGGAAGACGGAAGTCGGAAGGCGGAAGTCGGAAGACGGAAGACGGAAGTCGGTTCTCGGTTGCTGGTAGTCGGTTGTCGTGAGTCGGTTGTCGTGAGTCGGTTGTCGTGAGTCGATAGTCGGAAGTCAGAAGGCGGTTGTCGTGAGTCGATAGTCGGAAGTCGGAAGGCGGTTATCGGCTGTCGATAGTCGTGAGTCGGTAGTCGTGAGTCGGTAGTCGTGAGTCGGTAGTAGTAAGTCGTAAGTCGGTAGTCGGTCGTCGGTAGTCGATTGTCGTGAGTCGATAGTCGTGTCTCAATAGTCGTGAGTCTATAGTCGTGAGTCGATAGTCGTGAGTCGTTAGTCGTGAGTCGGAAGACGGAAGTCGGAAGTGGAAAGTCGAAAGACGGAAGTCGGAAGGCGGAAGTCGGAAGACGGAAGACGGAAGTCGGTTCTCGGTTGCTGGTAGTCGGTTGTCGTGAGTCGGTTGTCGTGAGTCGGTTGTCGTGAGTCGGTTGTCGTGAGTCGATAGTCATGAGTCGGAATTCGAAAGTCGGTTCTCAGTTGTTGGTAGTCGGTTGTCGTAAGTCGGTTGTCCTGAGTCGGTTGTCGTGAGTCGATAGTCGTGAGTCGATAGTCGAGAGTCGATAGTCGTGAGTCGATAGTCGTGAGTCGATAGTCGTGAGTCGATAGTCGTGAGTCAATAGTCGTGAGTCGATAGTCGTGAGTCGAAAGTCGTGAGGCGATAGTCGGAGTCGATAGTCTTGAGTCGATAGTCGTGAGTCGGTTGTCGTGAGTCGGTTGTCGTGAGTCGATAGTCGTGAGTCGATAGTCGTGAGTCGATAGTCTGAGTCGATAAACGTGAGTCGATAGTCGAGTCGATAGCCGTGAGTCGCAAGACGGAAGTCGGAAGACGGAAGGCGGAAGACGGAAGTCGGAAGACGGAAGCCGGTTCTCGGTTGTCGTGAGTCGGTTGTCGTGAGTCGGTTGTCGGTTGTTGGTAGTCGGTAGTCGTGAATCGGTAGTCGGTAGTCTGTTATGGGTTGTCGGTAGTCAAGAGTCGGTTGGCGTGAGTCTATAGTCGGTAGTCGGAAGGCGGTTATCGGTTGTCGGTAGTCGTGAAACAGTAGTCGTAAGTCGGTAGTAGTAAGTCGGAAGTCGGCAGTCAGTAGTCGATAGTCGTGAGTCGATAGTTGTGAGTCGATAAACGTGAGTCGATAGTCGTGAGTCGATAGTCGTGAGTCGATAGTCGAGAGTCGATAGTCGAGAGTCGATAGTCGTGAATTGATAGTCGTGAGTCGGTAGTAGTAAGTCGTAAGTCGGTAGTCGGTCGTCGGTAGTCGATTGTCGTGAGTCGATAGTCGTGTCTCAATAGTCGTGAGTCGATAGTCGTGAGTCGATAGTCGTGAGTCGATAGTCGTGAGTCGGAAGACGGAAGTCGGAAGTGGGAAGTCGGAAGACGGAAGTCGGAAGGCGGAAGACGGAAGACGGAAGTCGGTTCTCGGTTGCTGGTAGTCGGTTGTAGTGAGTCGGTTGTCGTGAGTCGGTTGTCGTGAGTCGGTTGTCGTGAGTCGGTTGTCGTGAGTCGATAGTCGGAAGTCAGAAGGCGGTTGTCGTGAGTCGATAGTCGGAAGTCGGAAGGCGGTTATCGGCTGTCGATAGTCGTGAGTCGGTAGTCGTGAGTCGGTTGTCGTGAGTCGATAGTCGGAAGTCAGAAGGCGGTTGTCGTGAGTCGATAGTCGGAAGTCGGAAGGCGGTTATCGGCTGTCGATAGTCGTGAGTCGGTAGTCGTGAGTTGGTAGTCGTGAGTCGGTAGTAGTAAGTCGTAAGTCGGTAGTCGGTCGTCGGTAGTCGATAGTCGTGAGTCGATAGTCGTGACTCAATAGTCGTGAGTCGATAGTCGTGAGTCGATAGTCGATAGTCGTGAGTCGATAGTCGAGAGTCCATAGTCGTGAATTGATAGCCGTGAGTCGGTTGTCGTGAGTCGGTTGTCGAGTCGGTTGTCGGTTGTTGGTAGTCGGTAGTCGTGAATCGATAGTCGGAAGTCAGAAGGCGGTTGTCGTGAGTCGATAGTCGGAAGTCGGAAGGCGGTTATCGGCTGTCGATAGTCGTGAGTCGGTAGTCGTGAGTTGGTAGTCGTGAGTCGGTAGTAGTAAGTCGTAAGTCGGTAGTCGGTCGTCGGTAGTCGATTGTCGTGAGTCGATAGTCGTGTCTCAATAGTCGTGAGTCGATAGTCGTGAGTCGATAGTCGTGAGTCGATAGTCGTGAGTCGGAAGACGGAAGTCGGAAGTGGGAAGTCGGAAGACGGAAGTCGGAAGGCGGAAGTCGGAAGACGGAAGACGGAAGTCGGTTCTCGGTTGCTGGTAGTCGGTTGTCGAGTCGGTTGTCGTGAGTCGGTTGTCGTGAGTCGATAGTCGGAAGTCAGAAGGCGGTTGTCGTGAGTCGATAGTCGGAAGTCGGAAGGCGGTTATCGGCTGTCGATAGTCGTGAGTCGGTAGTCGTGAGTCGGTAGTCGTGAGTCGGTAGTAGTAAGTCGTAAGTCGGTAGTCGGTCGTCGGTAGTCGATTGTCGTGAGTCGATAGTCGTGTCTTAATAGTCGTGAGTCTATAGTCGTGAGTCGATAGTCGTGAGTCGTTAGTCGTGAGTCGGAAGACGGAAGTCGGAAGTGGAAAGTCGGAAGACGGAAGTCGGAAGGCGGAAGTCGGAAGACGGAAGACGGAAGTCGGTTCTCGGTTGCTGGTAGTCGGTTGTCGTGAGTCGGTTGTCGTGAGTCGGTTGTCGTGAGTCGATAGTCATGAGTCGGAATTCGAAAGTCGGTTCTCAGTTGTTGGTAGTCGGTTGTCGTAAGTCGGTTGTCCTGAGTCGGTTGTCGTGAGTCGATAGTCGTGAGTCGATAGTCGAGAGTCGATAGTCGTGAGTCGATAGTCGTGAGTCGATAGTCGTGAGTCGATAGTCGTGAGTCAATAGTCGTGAGTCGATAGTCGGAGTCGAAAGTCGTGAGGCGATAGTCGTGAGTCGATAGTCTTGAGTCGATAGTCGTGAGTCGGTTGTCGTGAGTCGGTTGTCGTGAGTCGATAGTCGTGAGTCGATAGTCGTGAGTCGATAGTCGTGAGTCGATAAACGTGAGTCGATAGTCGTGAGTCGATAGCCGTGAGTCGCAAGACGGAAGTCGGAAGACGGAAGGCGGAAGACGGAAGTCGGAAGACGGAAGCCGGTTCTCGGTTGTCGTGAGTCGGTTGTCGGTTGTTGGTAGTCGGTAGTCGTGAATCGGTAGTCGGTAGTCTGTTATGGGTTGTCGGTAGTCAAGAGTCGGTTGGCGTGAGTCGATAGCCGGTAGTCGGAAGGCGGTTATCGGTTGTCGGTAGTCGTGAAACAGTAGTCGTAAGTCGGTAGTAGTAAGTCGGAAGTCGGCAGTCAGTAGTCGATAGTCGTGAGTCGATAGTTGTGAGTCGATAAACGTGAGTCGATAGTCGTGAGTCGATAGTCGTGAGTCGATAGTCGAGAGTCGATAGTCGAGAGTCGATAGTCGTGAATTGATAGTCGTGAGTCGGTTGTCGTGAGTCGGTTGTCGGTTGTTGGTAGTCGGTAGTCGTGAATCGATAGTCGGTAGTCGGTTATCGGTTGTCGGTAGTCGTGAGTCGGTTGTCGTGAGTCGATAGTCGGAAGTCGGAAGGCGGTTGTGGTGAGTCGATAGTCGGAAGTCGGAAGGCGGTTATCGCCTGTCGATAGTCGTGAGTCGGTAGTCCTGAGTCGGTAGTAGTAAGTCGTAAGTCGGTAGTCGGTCGTCGGTAGTCGATAGTCGTGAGTCGATAGTCGTGACTCAATAGTCGTGAGTCGATAGTCGTGAGTCGATAGTCGATAGTCGTGAGTCGATAGTCGAGAGTCCATAGTCGTGAATTGATAGCCGTGAGTCGGTTGTCGTGAGTCGGTTGTCGTGAGTCGGTTGTCGGTTGTTGGTAGTCGGTAGTCGTGAATCGATAGTAGGAAGTCAGAAGGCGGTTGTCGTGAGTCGATAGTCGGAAGTCGGAAGGCGGTTATCGGCTGTCGATAGTCGTGAGTCGGTAGTCGTGAGTTGGTAGTCGTGAGTCGGTAGTAGTAAGTCGTAAGTCGGTAGTCGGTCGTCGGTAGTCGATAGTCGTGAGTCGATAGTCGTGACTCAATAGTCGTGAGTCGATAGTCGTGAGTCGATAGTCGATAGTCGTGAGTCGATAGTCGAGAGTCCATAGTCGTGAATTGATAGCCGTGAGTCGGTTGTCGTGAGTCGGTTGTCGTGAGTCGGTTGTCGGTTGTTGGTAGTCGGTAGTCGTGAATCGATAGTCGGAAGTCAGAAGGCGGTTGTCGTGAGTCGATAGTCGGAAGTCGGAAGGCGGTTATCGGCTGTCGATAGTCGTGAGTCGGTAGTCGTGAGTTGGTAGTCGTGAGTCGGTAGTAGTAAGTCGTAAGTCGGTAGTCGGTCGTCGGTAGTCGATTGTCGAGTCGATAGTCGTGTCTCAATAGTCGTGAGTCGATAGTCGTGAGTCGATAGTCGTGAGTCGATAGTCGTGAGTCGGAAGACGGAAGTCGGAAGTGGGAAGTCGGAAGACGGAAGTCGGAAGGCGGAAGTCGGAAGACGGAAGACGGAAGTCGGTTCTCGGTTGCTGGTAGTCGGTTGTAGTGAGTCGGTTGTCGTGAGTCGGTTGTCGTGAGTCGGTTGTCGTGAGTCGGTTGTCGTGAGTCGGTTGTCGTGAGTCGATAGTCGGAAGTCAGAAGGCGGTTGTCGTGAGTCGATAGTCGGAATTCGGAAGGCGGTTATCGGCTGTCGATAGTCGTGAGTCGGTAGTCGTGAGTCGGTAGTCGTGAGTCGGTTGTCGTGAGTCGATAGTCGGAAGTCAGAAGGCGGTTGTCGTGAGTCGATAGTCGGAAGTCGGAAGGCGGTTATCGGCTGTCGATAGTCGTGAGTCGGTAGTCGTGAGTTGGTAGTCGTGAGTCGGTAGTAGTAAGTCGTAAGTCGGTAGTCGGTCGTCGGTAGTCGATAGTCGTGAGTCGATAGTCGTGACTCAATAGTCGTGAGTCGATAGTCGTGAGTCGATAGTCGATAGTCGTGAGTCGATAGTCGAGAGTCCATAGTCGTGAATTGATAGCCGTGAGTCGGTTGTCGAGTCGGTTGTCGTGAGTCGGTTGTCGGTTGTTGGTAGTCGGTAGTCGTGAATCGATAGTCGGAAGTCAGAAGGCGGTTGTCGTGAGTCGATAGTCGGAAGTCGGAAGGCGGTTATCGGCTGTCGATAGTCGTGAGTCGGTAGTCGTGAGTTGGTAGTCGTAAGTCGGTAGTAGTAAGTCGTAAGTCGGTAGTCGGTCGTCGGTAGTCGATTGTCGTGAGTCGATAGTCGTGTCTCAATAGTCGTGAGTCGATAGTCGTGAGTCGATAGTCGTGAGTCGATAGTCGTGAGTCGGAAGACGGAAGTCGGAAGTGGGAAGTCGGAAGACGGAAGTCGGAAGGCGGAAGTCGGAAGACGGAAGACGGAAGTCGGTTCTCGGTTGCTGGTAGTCGGTTGTCGTGAGTCGGTTGTCGTGAGTCGGTTGTCGTGAGTCGATAGTCGGAAGTCAGAAGGCGGTTGTCGTGAGTCGATAGTCGGAAGTCGGAAGGCGGTTATCGGCTGTCGATAGTCGTGAGTCGGTAGTCGTGAGTCGGTAGTCGTGAGTCGGTAGTAGTAAGTCGTAAGTCGGTAGTCGGTCGTCGGTAGTCGATTGTCGTGAGTCGATAGTCGTGTCTCAATAGTCGTGAGTCTATAGTCGTGAGTCGATAGTCGTGAGTCGTTAGTCGTGAGTCGGAAGACGGAAGTCGGAAGTGGAAAGTCGGAAGACGGAAGTCGGAAGGCGGAAGTCGGAAGACGGAAGACGGAAGTCGGTTCTCGGTTGCTGGTAGTCGGTTGTCGTGAGTCGGTTGTCGTGAGTCGGTTGTCGTGAGTCGATAGTCATGAGTCGGAATTCGAAAGTCGGTTCTCAGTTGTTGGTAGTCGGTTGTCGTAAGTCGGTTGTCCTGAGTCGGTTGTCGTGAGTCGATAGTCGTGAGTCGATAGTCGAGAGTCGATAGTCGTGAGTCGATAGTCGTGAGTCGATAGTCGTGAGTCGATAGTCGTGAGTCAATAGTCGTGAGTCGATAGTCGTGAGTCGAAAGTCGTGAGGCGATAGTCGTGAGTCGATAGTCTTGAGTCGATAGTCTGAGTCGGTTGTCGTGAGTCGGTTGTCGTGAGTCGATAGTCGTGAGTCGATAAACGTGAGTCGATAGTCGTGAGTCGATAGCCGTGAGTCGCAAGACGGAAGTCGGAAGACGGAAGGCGGAAGACGGAAGTCGGAAGACGGAAGCCGGTTCTCGGTTGTCGTGAGTCGGTTGTCGGTTGTTGGTAGTCGGTAGTCGTGAATCGGTAGTCGGTAGTCTGTTATGGGTTGTCGGTAGTCAAGAGTCGGTTGGCGTGAGTCGATAGCCGGTAGTCGGAAGGCGGTTATCGGTTGTCGGTAGTCGTGAAACAGTAGTCGTAAGTCGGTAGTAGTAAGTCGGAAGTCGGCAGTCAGTAGTCGATAGTCGTGAGTCGATAGTTGTGAGTCGATAAACGTGAGTCGATAGTCGTGAGTCGATAGTCGTGAGTCGATAGTCGAGAGTCGATAGTCGAGAGTCGATAGTCGTGAATTGATAGTCGTGAGTCGGTTGTCGTGAGTCGGTTGTCGGTTGTTGGTAGTCGGTAGTCGTGAATCGATAGTCGGTAGTCGGTTATCGGTTGTCGGTAGTCGTGAGTCGGTTGTCGTGAGTCGATAGTCGTGAGTCGATAGTCGTGAGTCGATAGTCGATAGTCGTGAGTCGATCGTCGTGAATTGATAGCCGTGAGTCGGTTGTCGTGAGTCGGTTGTCGTGAGTCGGTTGTCGGTTGTTGGTAGTCGGTAGTCGTGAATCGATAGTCGGAAGTCAGAAGGCGGTTGTCGAGTCGATAGTCGGAAGTCGGAAGGCGGTTATCGGCTGTCGATAGTCGTGAGTCGGTAGTCGTGAGTTGGTAGTCGTGAGTCGGTAGTAGTAAGTCGTAAGTCGGTAGTCGGTCGTCGGTAGTCGATAGTCGTGAGTCGATAGTCGTGACTCAATAGTCGTGAGTCGATAGTCGTGAGTCGATAGTCGATAGTCGTGAGTCGATAGTCGAGAGTCCATAGTCGTGAATTGATAGCCGTGAGTCGGTTGTCGTGAGTCGGTTGTCGTGAGTCGGTTGTCGGTTGTTGGTAGTCGGTAGTCGTGAATCGATAGTCGGAAGTCAGAAGGCGGTTGTCGTGAGTCGATAGTCGGAAGTCGGAAGGCGGTTATCGGCTGTCGATAGTCGTGAGTCGGTAGTCGTGAGTTGGTAGTCGTGAGTCGGTAGTAGTAAGTCGTAAGTCGGTAGTCGGTCGTCGGTAGTCGATTGTCGTGAGTCGATAGTCGTGTCTCAATAGTCGTGAGTCGATAGTCGTGAGTCGATAGTCGAGTCGATAGTCGTGAGTCGGAAGACGGAAGTCGGAAGTGGGAAGTCGGAAGACGGAAGTCGGAAGGCGGAAGTCGGAAGACGGAAGACGGAAGTCGGTTCTCGGTTGCTGGTAGTCGGTTGTAGTGAGTCGGTTGTCGTGAGTCGGTTGTCGTGAGTCGGTTGTCGTGAGTCGGTTGTCGTGAGTCGGTTGTCGTGAGTCGATAGTCGGAAGTCAGAAGGCGGTTGTCGTGAGTCGATAGTCGGAATTCGGAAGGCGGTTATCGGCTGTCGATAGTCGTGAGTCGGTAGTCGTGAGTCGGTAGTCGTGAGTCGGTTGTCGTGAGTCGATAGTCGGAAGTCAGAAGGCGGTTGTCGTGAGTCGATAGTCGGAAGTCGGAAGGCGGTTATCGGCTGTCGATAGTCGTGAGTCGGTAGTCGTGAGTTGGTAGTCGTGAGTCGGTAGTAGTAAGTCGTAAGTCGGTAGTCGGTCGTCGGTAGTCGATAGTCGTGAGTCGATAGTCGTGACTCAATAGTCGTGAGTCGATAGTCGTGAGTCGATAGTCGATAGTCGTGAGTCGATAGTCGAGAGTCCATAGTCGTGAATTGATAGCCGTGAGTCGGTTGTCGTGAGTCGGTTGTCGTGAGTCGGTTGTCGGTTGTTGGTAGTCGGTAGTCGTGAATCGATAGTCGGAAGTCAGAAGGCGGTTGTCGTGAGTCGATAGTCGGAAGTCGGAAGGCGGTTATCGGCTGTCGATAGTCGTGAGTCGGTAGTCGTGAGTTGGTAGTCGTAAGTCGGTAGTAGTAAGTCGTAAGTCGGTAGTCGGTCGTCGGTAGTCGATTGTCGTGAGTCGATAGTCGTGTCTCAATAGTCGTGAGTCGATAGTCGTGAGTCGATAGTCGTGAGTCGATAGTCGTGAGTCGGAAGACGGAAGTCGGAAGTGGGAAGTCGGAAGACGGAAGTCGGAAGGCGGAAGTCGGAAGACGGAAGACGGAAGTCGGTTCTCGGTTGCTGGTAGTCGGTTGTCGTGAGTCGGTTGTCGTGAGTCGGTTGTCGAGTCGATAGTCGGAAGTCAGAAGGCGGTTGTCGTGAGTCGATAGTCGGAAGTCGGAAGGCGGTTATCGGCTGTCGATAGTCGTGAGTCGGTAGTCGTGAGTCGGTAGTCGTGAGTCGGTAGTAGTAAGTCGTAAGTCGGTAGTCGGTCGTCGGTAGTCGATTGTCGTGAGTCGATAGTCGTGTCTCAATAGTCGTGAGTCTATAGTCGTGAGTCGATAGTCGTGAGTCGTTAGTCGTGAGTCGGAAGACGGAAGTCGGAAGTGGAAAGTCGGAAGACGGAAGTCGGAAGGCGGAAGTCGGAAGACGGAAGACGGAAGTCGGTTCTCGGTTGCTGGTAGTCGGTTGTCGTGAGTCGGTTGTCGTGAGTCGATAGTCATGAGTCGGAATTCGAAAGTCGGTTCTCAGTTGTTGGTAGTCGGTTGTCGTAAGTCGGTTGTCCTGAGTCGGTTGTCGTGAGTCGATAGTCGTGAGTCGATAGTCGAGAGTCGATAGTCGTGAGTCGATAGTCGTGAGTCGATAGTCGTGAGTCGATAGTCGTGAGTCAATAGTCGTGAGTCGATAGTCGTGAGTCGAAAGTCGTGAGGCGATAGTCGTGAGTCGATAGTCTTGAGTCGATAGTCGTGAGTCGGTTGTCGTGAGTCGGTTGTCGTGAGTCGATAGTCGTGAGTCGATAGTCGTGAGTCGATAGTCGTGAGTCGATAAACGTGAGTCGATAGTCGTGAGTCGATAGCCGTGAGTCGCAAGACGGAAGTCGGAAGACGGAAGGCGGAAGACGGAAGTCGGAAGACGGAAGCCGGTTCTCGGTTGTCGTGAGTCGGTTGTCGTGAGTCGGTTGTCGGTTGTTGGTAGTCGGTAGTCGTGAATCGGTAGTCGGTAGTCTGTTATGGGTTGTCGGTAGTCAAGAGTCGGTTGGCGTGAGTCGATAGTCGGTAGTCGGAAGGCGGTTATCGGTTGTCGGTAGTCGTGAAACAGTAGTCGTAAGTCGGTAGTAGTAAGTCGGAAGTCGGCAGTCAGTAGTCGATAGTCGTGAGTCGATAGTTGTGAGTCGATAAACGTGAGTCGATAGTCGTGAGTCGATAGTCGTGAGTCGATAGTCGAGAGTCGATAGTCGAGAGTCGATAGTCGTGAATTGATAGTCGTGAGTCGGTTGTCGTGAGTCGGTTGTCGGTTGTTGGTAGTCGGTAGTCGTGAATCGATAGTCGGTAGTCGGTTATCGGTTGTCGGTAGTCGTGAGTCGGTTGTCGTGAGTCGATAGTCGGAAGTCGGAAGGCGGTTGTGGTGAGTCGATAGTCGGAAGTCGGAAGGCGGTTATCGCCTGTCGATAGTCGTGAGTCGGTAGTCCTGAGTCGGTAGTAGTAAGTCGTAAGTCGGTAGTCGGTCATCGGTAGTCGATAGTCGTGAGTCGATAGTCGTGAGTCGATAGTCGTGAGTCGATAGTCGATAGTCGTGAGTCGATAGTCGAGAGTCCATAGTCGTGAATTGATAGCCGTGAGTCGGTTGTCGTGAGTCGGTTGTCGTGAGTCGGTTGTCGGTTGTTGGTAGTCGGTAGTCGTGAATCGATAGTCGGAAGTCAGAAGGCGGTTGTCGTGAGTCGATAGTCGGAAGGCGGTTATCGGCTGTCGATAGTCGTGAGTCGGTAGTCGTGAGTTGGTAGTCGTGAGTCGGTAGTAGTAAGTCGTAAGTCGGTAGTCGGTCGTCGGTAGTCGATAGTCGTGAGTCGATAGTCGTGACTCAATAGTCGTGAGTCGATAGTCGTGAGTCGATAGTCGATAGTCGTGAGTCGATAGTCGAGAGTCCATAGTCGTGAATTGATAGCCGTGAGTCGGTTGTCGTGAGTCGGTTGTCGTGAGTCGGTTGTCGGTTGTTGGTAGTCGGTAGTCGTGAATCGATAGTCGGAAGTCAGAAGGCGGTTGTCGTGAGTCGATAGTCGGAAGTCGGAAGGCGGTTATCGGCTGTCGATAGTCGTGTGTCGGTAGTCGTGAGTTGGTAGTCGTGAGTCGGTAGTAGTAAGTCGTTAGTCGGTAGTCGGTCGTCGGTAGTCGATTGTCGTGAGTCGATAGTCGTGTCTCAATAGTCGTGAGTCGATAGTCGTGAGTCGATAGTCGTGAGTCGATAGTCGTGAGTCGGAAGACGGAAGTCGGAAGTGGGAAGTCGGAAGACGGAAGTGGGAAGGCGGAAGTCGGAAGACGGAAGACGGAAGTCGGTTCTCGGTTGCTGGTAGTCGGTTGTAGTGAGTCGGTTGTCGTGAGTCGGTTGTCGTGAGTCGGTTGTCGTGAGTCGGTTGTCGTGAGTCGATAGTCGGAAGTCAGAAGGCGGTTGTCGTGAGTCGATAGTCGGAAGTCGGAAGGCGGTTATCGGCTGTCGATAGTCGTGAGTCGGTAGTCGTGAGTCGGTAGTCGTGAGTCGGTTGTCGTGAGTCGATAGTCGGAAGTCAGAAGGCGGTTGTCGTGAGTCGATAGTCGGAAGTCGGAAGGCGGTTATCGGCTGTCGATAGTCGTGAGTCGGTAGTCGTGAGTTGGTAGTCGTGAGTCGGTAGTAGTAAGTCGTAAGTCGGTAGTCGGTCGTCGGTAGTCGATTGTCGTGAGTCGATAGTCGTGTCTCAATAGTCGTGAGTCGATAGTCGTGAGTCGATAGTCGTGAGTTGATAGTCGTGAGTCGGAAGACGGAAGTCGGAAGTGGGAAGTCGGAAGACGGAAGTCGGAAGGCGGAAGTCGGAAGACGGAAGACGGAAGTCGGTTCTCGGTTGCTGGTAGTCGGTTGTAGTGAGTCGGTTGTCGTGAGTCGGTTGTCGTGAGTCGGTTGTCGTGAGTCGGTTGTCGTGAGTCGATAGTCGGAAGTCAGAAGGCGGTTGTCGTGAGTCGATAGTCGGAAGTCGGAAGGCGGTTATCGGCTGTCGATAGTCGTGAGTCGGTAGTCGTGAGTCGGTAGTCGTGAGTCGGTAGTAGTAAGTCGTAAGTCGGTAGTCGGTCGTCGGTAGTCGATTGTCGTGAGTCGATAGTCGTGTCTCAATAGTCGTGAGTCTATAGTCGTGAGTCGATAGTCGTGAGTCGATAGTCGTGAGTCGGAAGACGGAAGTCGGAAGTGGAAAGTCGGAAGACGGAAGTCGGAAGGCGGAAGTCGGAAGACGGAAGACGGAAGTCGGTTCTCGGTTGCTGGTAGTCGGTTGTCGTGAGTCGGTTGTCGTGAGTCGGTTGTCGTGAGTCGATAGTCATGAGTCGGAATTCGAAAGTCGGTTCTCAGTTGTTGGTAGTCGGTTGTCGTAAGTCGGTTGTCCTGAGTCGGTTGTCGTGAGTCGATAGTCGTGAGTCGATAGTCGTGAGTCGATAGTCGAGAGTCCATAGTCGTGAATTGATAGCCGTGAGTCGGTTGTCGTGAGTCGGTTGTCGTGAGTCGGTTGTCGGTTGTTGGTAGTCGGTAGTCGTGAATCGATAGTCGGAAGTCAGAAGGCGGTTGTCGTGAGTCGATAGTCGGAAGTCGGAAGGCGGTTATCGGCTGTCGATAGTCGTGAGTCGGTAGTCGTGAGTTGGTAGTCGTGAGTCGGTAGTAGTAAGTCGTAAGTCGGTAGTCGGTCGTCGGTAGTCGATTGTCGTGAGTCGATAGTCGTGTCTCAATAGTCGTGAGTCGATAGTCGTGAGTCGATAGTCGTGAGTCGATAGTCGGGAGTCGGAAGACGGAAGTCGGAAGTGGGAAGTCGGAAGACGGAAGTCGGAAGGCGGAAGTCGGAAGACGGAAGACGGAAGTCGGTTCTCGGTTGCTGGTAGTCGGTTGTAGTGAGTCGGTTGTCGTGAGTCGGTTGTCGTGAGTCGGTTGTCGTGAGTCGGTTGTCGTGAGTCGGTTGTCGTGAGTCGATAGTCGGAAGTCAGAAGGCGGTTGTCGTGAGTCGATAGTCGGAATTCGGAAGGCGGTTATCGGCTGTCGATAGTCGTGAGTCGGTAGTCGTGAGTCGGTAGTCGTGAGTCGGTTGTCGGGAGTCGATAGTCGGAAGTCAGAAGGCGGTTGTCGTGAGTCGATAGTCGGAAGTCGGAAGGCGGTTATCGGCTGTCGATAGTCGTGAGTCGGTAGTCGTGAGTTGGTAGTCGTGAGTCGGTAGTAGTAAGTCGTAAGTCGGTAGTCGGTCGTCGGTAGTCGATAGTCGTGAGTCGATAGTCGTGACTCAATAGTCGTGAGTCGATAGTCGTGAGTCGATAAGTGAGTCGATAGTCGTGAGTCGATAGTCGAGAGTCCATAGTCGTGAATTGATAGCCGTGAGTCGGTTGTCGTGAGTCGGTTGTCGTGAGTCGGTTGTCGGTTGTTGGTAGTCGGTAGTCGTGAATCGATAGTCGGAAGTCAGAAGGCGGTTGTCGTGAGTCGATAGTCGGAAGTCGGAAGGCGGTTATCGGCTGTCGATAGTCGTGAGTCGGTAGTCGTGAGTTGGTAGTCGTAAGTCGGTAGTAGTAAGTCGTAAGTCGGTAGTCGGTCGTCGGTAGTCGATTGTCGTGAGTCGATAGTCGTGTCTCAATAGTCGTGAGTCGATAGTCGTGAGTCGATAGTCGTGAGTCGATAGTCGTGAGTCGGAAGACGGAAGTCGGAAGTGGGAAGTCGGAAGACGGAAGTCGGAAGGCGGAAGTCGGAAGACGGAAGACGGAAGTCGGTTCTCGGTTGCTGGTAGTCGGTTGTCGTGAGTCGGTTGTCGTGAGTCGGTTGTCTGAGTCGATAGTCGGAAGTCAGAAGGCGGTTGTCGTGAGTCGATAGTCGGAAGTCGGAAGGCGGTTATCGGCTGTCGATAGTCGTGAGTCGGTAGTCGAGTCGGTAGTCGTGAGTCGGTAGTAGTAAGTCGTAAGTCGGTAGTCGGTCGTCGGTAGTCGATTGTCGTGAGTCGATAGTCGTGTCTCAATAGTCGTGAGTCTATAGTCGTGAGTCGATAGTCGTGAGTCGTTAGTCGTGAGTCGGAAGACGGAAGTCGGAAGTGGAAAGTCGGAAGACGGAAGTCGGAAGGCGGAAGTCGGAAGACGGAAGACGGAAGTCGGTTCTCGGTTGCTGGTAGTCGGTTGTCGTGAGTCGGTTGTCGTGAGTCGGTTGTCGTGAGTCGATAGTCATGAGTCGGAATTCGAAAGTCGGTTCTCAGTTGTTGGTAGTCGGTTGTCGTAAGTCGGTTGTCCTGAGTCGGTTGTCGTGAGTCGATAGTCGTGAGTCGATAGTCGAGAGTCGATAGTCGTGAGTCGATAGTCGTGAGTCGATAGTCGTGAGTCGATAGTCGTGAGTCAATAGTCGTGAGTCGATAGTCGTGAGTCGAAAGTCGTGAGGCGATAGTCGTGAGTCGATAGTCTTGAGTCGATAGTCGTGAGTCGGTTGTCGTGAGTCGGTTGTCGTGAGTCGATAGTCGTGAGTCGATAAACGTGAGTCGATAGTCGTGAGTCGATAGCCGTGAGTCGCAAGACGGAAGTCGGAAGACGGAAGGCGGAAGACGGAAGTCGGAAGACGGAAGCCGGTTCTCGGTTGTCGTGAGTCGGTTGTCGGTTGTTGGTAGTCGGTAGTCGTGAATCGGTAGTCGGTAGTCTGTTATGGGTTGTCGGTAGTCAAGAGTCGGTTGGCGTGAGTCGATAGCCGGTAGTCGGAAGGCGGTTATCGGTTGTCGGTAGTCGTGAAACAGTAGTCGTAAGTCGGTAGTAGTAAGTCGGAAGTCGGCAGTCAGTAGTCGATAGTCGTGAGTCGATAGTTGTGAGTCGATAAACGTGAGTCGATAGTCGTGAGTCGATAGTCGTGAGTCGATAGTCGAGAGTCGATAGTCGAGAGTCGATAGTCGTGAATTGATAGTCGTGAGTCGGTTGTCGTGAGTCGGTTGTCGGTTGTTGGTAGTCGGTAGTCGTGAATCGATAGTCGGTAGTCGGTTATCGGTTGTCGGTAGTCGTGAGTCGGTTGTCGTGAGTCGATAGTCGTGAGTCGATAGTCGTGAGTCGATAGTCGATAGTCGTGAGTCGATCGTCGTGAATTGATAGCCGTGAGTCGGTTGTCGTGAGTCGGTTGTCGTGAGTCGGTTGTCGGTTGTTGGTAGTCGGTAGTCGTGAATCGATAGTCGGAAGTCAGAAGGCGGTTGTCGTGAGTCGATAGTCGGAAGTCGGAAGGCGGTTATCGGCTGTCGATAGTCGTGAGTCGGTAGTCGTGAGTTGGTAGTCGTGAGTCGGTAGTAGTAAGTCGTAAGTCGGTAGTCGGTCGTCGGTAGTCGATAGTCGTGAGTCGATAGTCGTGACTCAATAGTCGTGAGTCGATAGTCGTGAGTCGATAGTCGATAGTCGTGAGTCGATAGTCGAGAGTCCATAGTCGTGAATTGATAGCCGTGAGTCGGTTGTCGTGAGTCGGTTGTCGTGAGTCGGTTGTCGGTTGTTGGTAGTCGGTAGTCGTGAATCGATAGTCGGAAGTCAGAAGGCGGTTGTCGTGAGTCGATAGTCGGAAGTCGGAAGGCGGTTATCGGCTGTCGATAGTCGTGAGTCGGTAGTCGTGAGTTGGTAGTCGTGAGTCGGTAGTAGTAAGTCGTAAGTCGGTAGTCGGTCGTCGGTAGTCGATTGTCGTGAGTCGATAGTCGTGTCTCAATAGTCGTGAGTCGATAGTCGTGAGTCGATAGTCGTGAGTCGATAGTCGTGAGTCGGAAGACGGAAGTCGGAAGTGGGAAGTCGGAAGACGGAAGTCGGAAGGCGGAAGTCGGAAGACGGAAGACGGAAGTCGGTTCTCGGTTGCTGGTAGTCGGTTGTAGTGAGTCGGTTGTCGTGAGTCGGTTGTCGTGAGTCGGTTGTCGTGAGTCGGTTGTCGTGAGTCGGTTGTCGTGAGTCGATAGTCGGAAGTCAGAAGGCGGTTGTCGTGAGTCGATAGTCGGAATTCGGAAGGCGGTTATCGGCTGTCGATAGTCGTGAGTCGGTAGTCGTGAGTCGGTAGTCGTGAGTCGGTTGTCGTGAGTCGATAGTCGGAAGTCAGAAGGCGGTTGTCGTGAGTCGATAGTCGGAAGTCGGAAGGCGGTTATCGGCTGTCGATAGTCGTGAGTCGGTAGTCGTGAGTTGGTAGTCGTGAGTCGGTAGTAGTAAGTCGTAAGTCGGTAGTCGGTCGTCGGTAGTCGATAGTCGTGAGTCGATAGTCGTGACTCAATAGTCGTGAGTCGATAGTCGTGAGTCGATAGTCGATAGTCGTGAGTCGATAGTCGAGAGTCCATAGTCGTGAATTGATAGCCGTGAGTCGGTTGTCGTGAGTCGGTTGTCGTGAGTCGGTTGTCGGTTGTTGGTAGTCGGTAGTCGTGAATCGATAGTCGGAAGTCAGAAGGCGGTTGTCGTGAGTCGATAGTCGGAAGTCGGAAGGCGGTTATCGGCTGTCGATAGTCGTGAGTCGGTAGTCGTGAGTTGGTAGTCGTAAGTCGGTAGTAGTAAGTCGTAAGTCGGTAGTCGGTCGTCGGTAGTCGATTGTCGTGAGTCGATAGTCGTGTCTCAATAGTCGTGAGTCGATAGTCGTGAGTCGATAGTCGTGAGTCGATAGTCGTGAGTCGGAAGACGGAAGTCGGAAGTGGGAAGTCGGAAGACGGAAGTCGGAAGGCGGAAGTCGGAAGACGGAAGACGGAAGTCGGTTCTCGGTTGCTGGTAGTCGGTTGTCGTGAGTCGGTTGTCGTGAGTCGGTTGTCGTGAGTCGATAGTCGGAAGTCAGAAGGCGGTTGTCGTGAGTCGATAGTCGGAAGTCGGAAGGCGGTTATCGGCTGTCGATAGTCGTGAGTCGGTAGTCGTGAGTCGGTAGTCGTGAGTCGGTAGTAGTAAGTCGTAAGTCGGTAGTCGGTCGTCGGTAGTCGATTGTCGTGAGTCGATAGTCGTGTCTCAATAGTCGTGAGTCTATAGTCGTGAGTCGATAGTCGTGAGTCGTTAGTCGTGAGTCGGAAGACGGAAGTCGGAAGTGGAAAGTCGGAAGACGGAAGTCGGAAGGCGGAAGTCGGAAGACGGAAGACGGAAGTCGGTTCTCGGTTGCTGGTAGTCGGTTGTCGTGAGTCGGTTGTCGTGAGTCGATAGTCATGAGTCGGAATTCGAAAGTCGGTTCTCAGTTGTTGGTAGTCGGTTGTCGTAAGTCGGTTGTCCTGAGTCGGTTGTCGTGAGTCGATAGTCGTGAGTCGATAGTCGAGAGTCGATAGTCGTGAGTCGATAGTCGTGAGTCGATAGTCGTGAGTCGATAGTCGTGAGTCAATAGTCGTGAGTCGATAGTCGTGAGTCGAAAGTCGTGAGGCGATAGTCGTGAGTCGATAGTCTTGAGTCGATAGTCGTGAGTCGGTTGTCGTGAGTCGGTTGTCGTGAGTCGATAGTCGTGAGTCGATAGTCGTGAGTCGATAGTCGTGAGTCGATAAACGTGAGTCGATAGTCGTGAGTCGATAGCCGTGAGTCGCAAGACGGAAGTCGGAAGACGGAAGGCGGAAGACGGAAGTCGGAAGACGGAAGCCGGTTCTCGGTTGTCGTGAGTCGGTTGTCGTGAGTCGGTTGTCGGTTGTTGGTAGTCGGTAGTCGTGAATCGGTAGTCGGTAGTCTGTTATGGGTTGTCGGTAGTCAAGAGTCGGTTGGCGTGAGTCGATAGTCGGTAGTCGGAAGGCGGTTATCGGTTGTCGGTAGTCGTGAAACAGTAGTCGTAAGTCGGTAGTAGTAAGTCGGAAGTCGGCAGTCAGTAGTCGATAGTCGTGAGTCGATAGTTGTGAGTCGATAAACGTGAGTCGATAGTCGTGAGTCGATAGTCGTGAGTCGATAGTCGAGAGTCGATAGTCGAGAGTCGATAGTCGTGAGTTGATAGTCGTGAGTCGGAAGACGGAAGTCGGAAGTGGGAAGTCGGAAGACGGAAGTCGGAAGGCGGAAGTCGGAAGACGGAAGACGGAAGTCGGTTCTCGGTTGCTGGTAGTCGGTTGTAGTGAGTCGGTTGTCGTGAGTCGGTTGTCGTGAGTCGGTTGTCGTGAGTCGGTTGTCGTGAGTCGATAGTCGGAAGTCAGAAGGCGGTTGTCGTGAGTCGATAGTCGGAAGTCGGAAGGCGGTTATCGGCTGTCGATAGTCGTGAGTCGGTAGTCGTGAGTCGGTAGTCGTGAGTCGGTAGTAGTAAGTCGTAAGTCGGTAGTCGGTCGTCGGTAGTCGATTGTCGTGAGTCGATAGTCGTGTCTCAATAGTCGTGAGTCTATAGTCGTGAGTCGATAGTCGTGAGTCGATAGTCGTGAGTCGGAAGACGGAAGTCGGAAGTGGAAAGTCGGAAGACGGAAGTCGGAAGGCGGAAGTCGGAAGACGGAAGACGGAAGTCGGTTCTCGGTTGCTGGTAGTCGGTTGTCGTGAGTCGGTTGTCGTGAGTCGGTTGTCGTGAGTCGATAGTCATGAGTCGGAATTCGAAAGTCGGTTCTCAGTTGTTGGTAGTCGGTTGTCGTAAGTCGGTTGTCCTGAGTCGGTTGTCGTGAGTCGATAGTCGTGAGTCGATAGTCGTGAGTCGATAGTCGAGAGTCCATAGTCGTGAATTGATAGCCGTGAGTCGGTTGTCGTGAGTCGGTTGTCGTGAGTCGGTTGTCGGTTGTTGGTAGTCGGTAGTCGTGAATCGATAGTCGGAAGTCAGAAGGCGGTTGTCGTGAGTCGATAGTCGGAAGTCGGAAGGCGGTTATCGGCTGTCGATAGTCGTGAGTCGGTAGTCGTGAGTTGGTAGTCGTGAGTCGGTAGTAGTAAGTCGTAAGTCGGTAGTCGGTCGTCGGTAGTCGATTGTCGTGAGTCGATAGTCGTGTCTCAATAGTCGTGAGTCGATAGTCGTGAGTCGATAGTCGTGAGTCGATAGTCGTGAGTCGGAAGACGGAAGTCGGAAGTGGGAAGTCGGAAGACGGAAGTCGGAAGGCGGAAGTCGGAAGACGGAAGACGGAAGTCGGTTCTCGGTTGCTGGTAGTCGGTTGTAGTGAGTCGGTTGTCGTGAGTCGGTTGTCGTGAGTCGGTTGTCGTGAGTCGGTTGTCGTGAGTCGGTTGTCGTGAGTCGATAGTCGGAAGTCAGAAGGCGGTTGTCGTGAGTCGATAGTCGGAATTCGGAAGGCGGTTATCGGCTGTCGATAGTCTGAGTCGGTAGTCGTGAGTCGGTAGTCGTGAGTCGGTTGTCGTGAGTCGATAGTCGGAAGTCAGAAGGCGGTTGTCGTGAGTCGATAGTCGGAAGTCGGAAGGCGGTTATCGGCTGTCGATAGTCGTGAGTCGGTAGTCGTGAGTTGGTAGTCTGAGTCGGTAGTAGTAAGTCGTAAGTCGGTAGTCGGTCGTCGGTAGTCGATAGTCGTGAGTCGATAGTCGTGACTCAATAGTCGTGAGTCGATAGTCGTGAGTCGATAGTCGATAGTCGTGAGTCGATAGTCGAGAGTCCATAGTCGTGAATTGATAGCCGTGAGTCGGTTGTCGTGAGTCGGTTGTCGTGAGTCGGTTGTCGGTTGTTGGTAGTCGGTAGTCGTGAATCGATAGTCGGAAGTCAGAAGGCGGTTGTCGTGAGTCGATAGTCGGAAGTCGGAAGGCGGTTATCGGCTGTCGATAGTCGTGAGTCGGTAGTCGGAGTTGGTAGTCGTAAGTCGGTAGTAGTAAGTCGTAAGTCGGTAGTCGGTCGTCGGTAGTCGATTGTCGTGAGTCGATAGTCGTGTCTCAATAGTCGTGAGTCGATAGTCTGAGTCGATAGTCGTGAGTCGATAGTCGTGAGTCGGAAGACGGAAGTCGGAAGTGGGAAGTCGGAAGACGGAAGTCGGAAGGCGGAAGTCGGAAGACGGAAGACGGAAGTCGGTTCTCGGTTGCTGGTAGTCGGTTGTCGTGAGTCGGTTGTCGTGAGTCGGTTGTCGTGAGTCGATAGTCGGAAGTCAGAAGGCGGTTGTCGTGAGTCGATAGTCGGAAGTCGGAAGGCGGTTATCGGCTGTCGATAGTCGTGAGTCGGTAGTCGTGAGTCGGTAGTCGTGAGTCGGTAGTAGTAAGTCGTAAGTCGGTAGTCGGTCGTCGGTAGTCGATTGTCGTGAGTCGATAGTCGTGTCTCAATAGTCGTGAGTCTATAGTCGTGAGTCGATAGTCGTGAGTCGTTAGTCGTGAGTCGGAAGACGGAAGTCGGAAGTGGAAAGTCGGAAGACGGAAGTCGGAAGGCGGAAGTCGGAAGACGGAAGACGGAAGTCGGTTCTCGGTTGCTGGTAGTCGGTTGTCGTGAGTCGGTTGTCGTGAGTCGGTTGTCGTGAGTCGATAGTCATGAGTCGGAATTCGAAAGTCGGTTCTCAGTTGTTGGTAGTCGGTTGTCGTAAGTCGGTTGTCCTGAGTCGGTTGTCGTGAGTCGATAGTCGTGAGTCGATAGTCGAGAGTCGATAGTCGTGAGTCGATAGTCGTGAGTCGATAGTCGTGAGTCGATAGTCGTGAGTCAATAGTCGTGAGTCGATAGTCGTGAGTCGAAAGTCGTGAGGCGATAGTCGTGAGTCGATAGTCTTGAGTCGATAGTCGTGAGTCGGTTGTCGTGAGTCGGTTGTCGTGAGTCGATAGTCGTGAGTCGATAAACGTGAGTCGATAGTCGTGAGTCGATAGCCGTGAGTCGCAAGACGGAAGTCGGAAGACGGAAGGCGGAAGACGGAAGTCGGAAGACGGAAGCCGGTTCTCGGTTGTCGTGAGTCGGTTGTCGGTTGTTGGTAGTCGGTAGTCGTGAATCGGTAGTCGGTAGTCTGTTATGGGTTGTCGGTAGTCAAGAGTCGGTTGGCGTGAGTCGATAGCCGGTAGTCGGAAGGCGGTTATCGGTTGTCGGTAGTCGTGAAACAGTAGTCGTAAGTCGGTAGTAGTAAGTCGGAAGTCGGCAGTCAGTAGTCGATAGTCGTGAGTCGATAGTTGTGAGTCGATAAACGTGAGTCGATAGTCGTGAGTCGATAGTCGTGAGTCGATAGTCGTGAGTCGATAGTCGAGAGTCGATAGTCGTGAGTCGGTTGTCGTGAGTCGGTTGTCGGTTGTTGGTAGTCGGTAGTCGTGAATCGATAGTCGGTAGTCGGTTATCGGTTGTCGGTAGTCGAGTCGGTTGTCGTGAGTCGATAGTCGTGAGTCGATAGTCGTGAGTCGATAGTCGATAGTCGTGAGTCGATCGTCGTGAATTGATAGCCGTGAGTCGGTTGTCGTGAGTCGGTTGTCGTGAGTCGGTTGTCGGTTGTTGGTAGTCGGTAGTCGTGAATCGATAGTCGGAAGTCAGAAGGCGGTTGTCGTGAGTCGATAGTCGGAAGTCGGAAGGCGGTTATCGGCTGTCGATAGTCGTGAGTCGGTAGTCGTGAGTTGGTAGTCGTGAGTCGGTAGTAGTAAGTCGTAAGTCGGTAGTCGGTCGTCGGTAGTCGATAGTCGTGAGTCGATAGTCGTGACTCAATAGTCGTGAGTCGATAGTCGTGAGTCGATAGTCGATAGTCGTGAGTCGATAGTCGAGAGTCCATAGTCGTGAATTGATAGCCGTGAGTCGGTTGTCGTGAGTCGGTTGTCGTGAGTCGGTTGTCGGTTGTTGGTAGTCGGTAGTCGTGAATCGATAGTCGGAAGTCAGAAGGCGGTTGTCGTGAGTCGATAGTCGGAAGTCGGAAGGCGGTTATCGGCTGTCGATAGTCGTGAGTCGGTAGTCGTGAGTTGGTAGTCGTGAGTCGGTAGTAGTAAGTCGTAAGTCGGTAGTCGGTCGTCGGTAGTCGATTGTCGTGAGTCGATAGTCGTGTCTCAATAGTCGTGAGTCGATAGTCGTGAGTCGATAGTCGTGAGTCGATAGTCGTGAGTCGGAAGACGGAAGTCGGAAGTGGGAAGTCGGAAGACGGAAGTCGGAAGGCGGAAGTCGGAAGACGGAAGACGGAAGTCGGTTCTCGGTTGCTGGTAGTCGGTTGTAGTGAGTCGGTTGTCGTGAGTCGGTTGTCGTGAGTCGGTTGTCGTGAGTCGGTTGTCGTGAGTCGGTTGTCGTGAGTCGATAGTCGGAAGTCAGAAGGCGGTTGTCGTGAGTCGATAGTCGGAATTCGGAAGGCGGTTATCGGCTGTCGATAGTCGTGAGTCGGTAGTCGTGAGTCGGTAGTCGTGAGTCGGTTGTCGTGAGTCGATAGTCGGAAGTCAGAAGGCGGTTGTCGTGAGTCGATAGTCGGAAGTCGGAAGGCGGTTATCGGCTGTCGATAGTCGTGAGTCGGTAGTCGTGAGTTGGTAGTCGTGAGTCGGTAGTAGTAAGTCGTAAGTCGGTAGTCGGTCGTCGGTAGTCGATAGTCGTGAGTCGATAGTCGTGACTCAATAGTCGTGAGTCGATAGTCGTGAGTCGATAGTCGATAGTCGAGTCGATAGTCGAGAGTCCATAGTCGTGAATTGATAGCCGTGAGTCGGTTGTCGTGAGTCGGTTGTCGTGAGTCGGTTGTCGGTTGTTGGTAGTCGGTAGTCGTGAATCGATAGTCGGAAGTCAGAAGGCGGTTGTCGAGTCGATAGTCGGAAGTCGGAAGGCGGTTATCGGCTGTCGATAGTCGTGAGTCGGTAGTCGTGAGTTGGTAGTCGTAAGTCGGTAGTAGTAAGTCGTAAGTCGGTAGTCGGTCGTCGGTAGTCGATTGTCGTGAGTCGATAGTCGTGTCTCAATAGTCGTGAGTCGATAGTCGTGAGTCGATAGTCGTGAGTCGATAGTCGTGAGTCGGAAGACGGAAGTCGGAAGTGGGAAGTCGGAAGACGGAAGTCGGAAGGCGGAAGTCGGAAGACGGAAGACGGAAGTCGGTTCTCGGTTGCTGGTAGTCGGTTGTCGTGAGTCGGTTGTCGGAGTCGGTTGTCGAGTCGATAGTCGGAAGTCAGAAGGCGGTTGTCGTGAGTCGATAGTCGGAAGTCGGAAGGCGGTTATCGGCTGTCGATAGTCGTGAGTCGGTAGTCGAGTCGGTAGTCGTGAGTCGGTAGTAGTAAGTCGTAAGTCGGTAGTCGGTCGTCGGTAGTCGATTGTCGTGAGTCGATAGTCGTGTCTCAATAGTCGTGAGTCTATAGTCGTGAGTCGATAGTCGTGAGTCGTTAGTCGTGAGTCGGAAGACGGAAGTCGGAAGTGGAAAGTCGGAAGACGGAAGTCGGAAGGCGGAAGTCGGAAGACGGAAGACGGAAGTCGGTTCTCGGTTGCTGGTAGTCGGTTGTCGTGAGTCGGTTGTCGGAGTCGATAGTCATGAGTCGGAATTCGAAAGTCGGTTCTCAGTTGTTGGTAGTCGGTTGTCGTAAGTCGGTTGTCCTGAGTCGGTTGTCGTGAGTCGATAGTCGTGAGTCGATAGTCGAGAGTCGATAGTCGTGAGTCGATAGTCGTGAGTCGATAGTCGTGAGTCGATAGTCGTGAGTCAATAGTCGTGAGTCGATAGTCGTGAGTCGAAAGTCGTGAGGCGATAGTCGTGAGTCGATAGTCTTGAGTCGATAGTCGTGAGTCGGTTGTCGTGAGTCGGTTGTCGTGAGTCGATAGTCGTGAGTCGATAGTCGTGAGTCGATAGTCGTGAGTCGATAAACGTGAGTCGATAGTCGTGAGTCGATAGCCGTGAGTCGCAAGACGGAAGTCGGAAGACGGAAGGCGGAAGACGGAAGTCGGAAGACGGAAGCCGGTTCTCGGTTGTCGTGAGTCGGTTGTCGTGAGTCGGTTGTCGGTTGTTGGTAGTCGGTAGTCGTGAATCGGTAGTCGGTAGTCTGTTATGGGTTGTCGGTAGTCAAGAGTCGGTTGGCGTGAGTCGATAGTCGGTAGTCGGAAGGCGGTTATCGGTTGTCGGTAGTCGTGAAACAGTAGTCGTAAGTCGGTAGTAGTAAGTCGGAAGTCGGCAGTCAGTAGTCGATAGTCGTGAGTCGATAGTTGTGAGTCGATAAACGTGAGTCGATAGTCGTGAGTCGATAGTCGTGAGTCGATAGTCGAGAGTCGATAGTCGAGAGTCGATAGTCGTGAATTGATAGTCGTGAGTCGGTTGTCGTGAGTCGGTTGTCGGTTGTTGGTAGTCGGTAGTCGTGAATCGATAGTCGGTAGTCGGTTATCGGTTGTCGGTAGTCGAGTCGGTTGTCGTGAGTCGATAGTCGGAAGTCGGAAGGCGGTTGTGGTGAGTCGATAGTCGGAAGTCGGAAGGCGGTTATCGCCTGTCGATAGTCGTGAGTCGGTAGTCCTGAGTCGGTAGTAGTAAGTCGTAAGTCGGTAGTCGGTCATCGGTAGTCGATAGTCGTGAGTCGATAGTCGTGAGTCGATAGTCGTGAGTCGATAGTCGATAGTCGTGAGTCGATAGTCGAGAGTCCATAGTCGTGAATTGATAGCCGTGAGTCGGTTGTCGTGAGTCGGTTGTCGTGAGTCGGTTGTCGGTTGTTGGTAGTCGGTAGTCGTGAATCGATAGTCGGAAGTCAGAAGGCGGTTGTCGTGAGTCGATAGTCGGAAGGCGGTTATCGGCTGTCGATAGTCGTGAGTCGGTAGTCGTGAGTTGGTAGTCGTGAGTCGGTAGTAGTAAGTCGTAAGTCGGTAGTCGGTCGTCGGTAGTCGATAGTCGTGAGTCGATAGTCGTGACTCAATAGTCGTGAGTCGATAGTCGTGAGTCGATAGTCGATAGTCGTGAGTCGATAGTCGAGAGTCCATAGTCGTGAATTGATAGCCGGAGTCGGTTGTCGAGTCGGTTGTCGTGAGTCGGTTGTCGGTTGTTGGTAGTCGGTAGTCGTGAATCGATAGTCGGAAGTCAGAAGGCGGTTGTCGTGAGTCGATAGTCGGAAGTCGGAAGGCGGTTATCGGCTGTCGATAGTCGTAGTCGGTAGTCGTGAGTTGGTAGTCGGAGTCGGTAGTAGTAAGTCGTTAGTCGGTAGTCGGTCGTCGGTAGTCGATTGTCGTGAGTCGATAGTCGTCTCAATAGTCGTGAGTCGATAGTCGTGAGTCGATAGTCGTGAGTCGATAGTCGTGAGTCGAAGACGGAAGTCGGAAGTGGGAAGTCGGAAGACGGAAGTGGAAGGCGGAAGTCGGAAGACGGAAGACGGAAGTCGGTTCTCGGTTGCTGGTAGTCGGTTGTAGTGAGTCGGTTGTCGTGAGTCGGTTGTCGTGAGTCGGTTGTCGAGTCGGTTGTCGAGTCGATAGTCGGAAGTCAGAAGGCGGTTGTCGTGAGTCGATAGTCGGAAGTCGGAAGGCGGTTATCGGCTGTCGATAGTCGTGAGTCGGTAGTCGAGTCGGTAGTCGTGAGTCGGTTGTCGTGAGTCGATAGTCGGAAGTCAGAAGGCGGTTGTCGGAGTCGATAGTCGGAAGTCGGAAGGCGGTTATCGGCTGTCGATAGTCGTGAGTCGGTAGTCGAGTTGGTAGTCGTGAGTCGGTAGTAGTAAGTCGTAAGTCGGTAGTCGGTCGTCGGTAGTCGATTGTCGTGAGTCGATAGTCGTGTCTCAATAGTCGTGAGTCGATAGTCGTGAGTCGATAGCCGTGAGTTGATAGTCGAGTCGGAAGACGGCGGAAGTGGAAGTCGGAAGACGGAAGTCGGAAGGCGGAAGTCGGAAGACGGAAGACGGTTGTCTCGGTTGCTGGCAGTCGGTTGTAGTGAGTCGGTTGTCGGAGTCGGTTGTCGGAGTCGGTTGTCGAGTCGGTTGTCGGAGTCGATAGTCGGAAGTCAGAAGGCGGTTGTCGAGTCGATAGTCGGAAGTCGGAAGGCGGTTATCGGCTGTCGATAGTCGTGAGTCGGTAGTCGCGAGTCGGTAGTCGGAGTCGGTAGTAGTAAGTCGTAAGTCGGTAGTCGGTCGTCGGTAGTCGATTGTCGTGGAGTCGATAGTTCGTGTCTCAATAGTCGTGAGTCTATAGTCGGAGTCGATAGTCGGAGTCGATAGTCGAGTCGGAAGACGGAAGTCGGAAGTGGAAAGTCGGAAGACGGAAGTCGGGAAGGTCGGAAGA